>OY365811.1:1827251-1939751 GCA_959347315.1 Bimastos eiseni
ACAAGTAGCCTCGATCAGAGATGTCTAATCGGTCTAAGCACGTCACTTTTGTTTATCTAATCTGGAATTGTTCAAACAGGTCCAAGTTATAGTTCTGTGCTTCAGTATGGAGTAACGGGCAACACACCGAGTTCGATACCCCTATCCACCGTAGGCGGTGGCGTTGATGAAATTTGATGTATGACATAATAGGCACCTTGCATGGCTGTCTAAGTTGAATTCGATTCCTGCAATAACCTGCCATCATTCGTTCATGCTGTACTTACCTGATAATCATATAGTGGTTTTTAAATTTAAAATTTAAAAAATATTATTATTATTATTATCATCATTGTTATTTTTATTATTATTGTTATTATTATTATCATTATCATTGGCTGTCTGCTCGTTCTATAGATTGTTTAAGACAATGTGGAAACTTTTCTATAACCTAGAAATACCCGCCCCACCTACCGAAATGAAATGAACCTTTCAAAAAGCGTAACAGTGAGTTGAGGAAGTGTCTGCTCACTTGACGTAGCACTCGTGAATAAGCCAGTGCCCTTCAAGCGCATGGCTTTCAGGTGGATAATATTTATGTATTTTTTGTAAATTAGCACGATAAGTATGCGTGCGCCTAAAGAAGTGATGGACGCCTTGCGTGGTTGCCATACAGCTAAATTCGACTTCTGCGATCATTCGTTCATAGTGTACATGTACTTCTAATCATACTGCGCTAGGCTATGTCAGTTTTAGCGATTATTGTTATGGATAAATTTTCGGGCCCAATGCAAACGAATATTTTGCTTCTACGTCCGGTGAATAAGCTAGTCTCTCTGACGCGGTTCTTGTGGACGCTGATAAATTTTTGAGGATTCACATTACATTACATGCAAAAAAATTTAGCAAGTTAAACCTTTGCGCACGCGCAACCTTCGTGCATGCGCAGTTGCGCACTGCTAAGAACACCTAATTTTTTTAATATGCGTCTTAAAAGTCGGTAAGGGTCAGGGTCATAGACTTAATGTCACTTTTGAATATATATAGTCATACCATAAATCTTAGGCCCAAATGTGATTTCCTTGCGTTGCGACGCCAATGTTTGGTCCTCAGACGCACCACGCTATTATATTGTACGTTCGTAGATACTGTTTTCGACCAGTCGCCAGTTAGGCCTAATAGTTTAATTGCCCCATCAGTTTAAGAGCTAGACATCATATCTGGCGATATCGAATACGATAAAGATCATGACTTGCCGGACGAAATTTACGAAGTAGATTAACTCACCTTTACTCACCTTTGGCGGAGTAAACTTATTCACGTTTATTTAGCTTTTGGCGGAGCAGATTGCCTAACTTTGACTCACCTTTGGCAGAATAGCGAACAGGCAACTTCTCGGCCGACGATGTCAAAGAATCTTTGCTCAACGACGAATCAACGTGTGCAGTCCAAGCCAATTGAGCAACTGAGCGACTGACTCTGGGCGTTCAGATGTCTCGATAACTCTGGCTCTATTGTCCGGACTATTATAGACTGAACTGGTTATCGATATGTGGGTTTGTTTGTGGCTGCCTGTGGACCTGCCTGTAAGGGCGTGATCGTTGCGTCCAAATGTCCTCTTAAATCTCGTATACAGAAAAACAGATAGGCATCTGCGATATCTGTCGCCTTCGTTTGTCGGGTTACAATAGGGCAACCGTGAAGAATTTATTGCAAGTACCACCAGAGCGACGCGTTTCAGCTCATCAATAATTGTTATTCAATCCATCGGGACGTCACATTTGAATGGATTTCCGATTTTCAATTCGATCTGCGAAGCCTTAATTCGGTGTATAATCAAAAGGCTTAATCAACACGTTTCTCGGTTACCGGGTCAACCGTTAAGCTTGTCTATGAAGTGAGAACGGGCTGATAT
Source organism: Bimastos eiseni (assembly GCA_959347315.1). Lineage (NCBI taxonomy): Eukaryota > Metazoa > Annelida > Clitellata > Crassiclitellata > Lumbricidae > Bimastos > Bimastos eiseni. The sequence continues at coordinate 1,829,146 of OY365811.1, forward strand.
CTATGTTGTTCATCGTTCCGTTTCAATCCCTTGCATATCATTTGATGATTTGGTGAATTTTTTATGTATGGAGCCTACCCTAGAACAGAGATAGCTGTACAATCACCTGTAGAGGGCGAGGAGAGAGAGAGGAGAGTTGTTTTCATGCCAGGTTGATAGGGATTTAGGATAGCTTGATTAGTTTACATGGTTGAAAAAAATACCTAGGTTTTCAAAGGAACTTTTAGGATTCTAAGTTCTATTTTAACGTTTTTAGGTTTTTAACGTACGTAGGCCCACGGTCATAGCCTATACATACCGGACTCAAAATTACGACCTAGTCTTAAATTCTACCTCTGAAATAACTTTTCATAATTCGTTGAATTTTGAAAAGTTACTTCATAATATGCTTGTTGCCGTACTGCGCTTTGTCAGATTGAAAGTTTTGGACGTGGGTTCGTAAAACTTTATATATCAAAATGGTTCCACGGCCAAAAGAGATTGGGCAACAATGCCATCGGGTCTCTTACGCATGCCTAGGCCTATCCTTTCACGACGTTTTGCTAATGAGTCCTATCTAGGTCGTGTGGATGATTGTTCGATTCCGGATATCACCGGTTTATGCCAAATCGTCGATCCGTCCATTGATACCACGTTGCCACTGAATTTGATTAGCCCCACAAGTCAGAGGCAGCTGAGTGAGACGGTCATTCAACCATGATACGACAATCGCCTCTGATACTTTATATCATTCCACTATACAGTCCCCAGAGATACCGTTCAGCGCTGGAGGGGAGGGAATGGAACTGAGCAGTCAGAGGGGGGAGATTTGCGATGAAGTAGAGTCGACAGCTCCCCAGAGATATCGATGATTGGGGCTACTGGAATTCATTCATATTCATTTCAAAGGAAGATTTGTATAGCGCCCCTTCAGGCTACTATTAGCGAACGCTCCCGACTCCACCACAGCTGAAAAGAAAAGTTTTAAGTAGAGTCGGAGAAGATGCTGGGGACAGTCGCCAATAGGAGCCTCTTCAACAGCGAGGGTTAACCAATGAGAAGGCACTATTTTCTGAATTTCTCCCGTATTGTATCTCAGAATTCAATTTATAATTCACCCCTCACAGATTTCAAAGAGGATAAACTGTGCTGCTGTACAAGAGAAGAAGCATTGGAAAGGTCATCGATGCAGAAGCTACATCAAAAGGAGAAGGGGCCTAGAATGGGCCCTTGCGAGTAACAAATGCAAAAGAGCGCAACGCTGGCTTATCTGCCGTTGCGAGAAACCAGTTGTGACGCTACGTTTCATGTGCACATAACACGTATTATGACGTATACAATATATGCTACTTTACCTCAACGGATTTTGATCTCGTACCGAATCAAAACGAGAAGCTTGGCAATTATTGCGGACTTGATTTAGTATATCGCCTGTGAATAATTAAGCGGATATACGGTTAACGGCCATATACCCCCGAACAATTGCAACTGGATAATTGCCCCCGGACAATTGCAACTGGATAATTGCCCCCGGACAATTGCAACTGGATAATTGCCCCCGGACAATTGCAACTGGATAATTGCCCCCGGACAATTGCAACTGGATAATTGCCCCCGGACAATTGCAACTGGATAATTGCCCCCGGACAATTGCAACTGGATAATTGCCCCCGGACAATTGCAACTGGATAATTGCCCCCGGACAATTGCCTCCTCGGACAATTGCCCACGGTCAGACCATAGGCTCGTCCAAAGTATATATGCATACATACATAAACACATACATACATAGTATTACATATACATACGTTCATGCATGAATGTGTGTTCGTGGGTGTGTAGGACAATTGCCACCTCCCTGAAAATTGCACCTTCGGACAATTGCCCCTCCCCACGATTTTGGCTAAAACTTTCTCCCCTCCCGGACAATTGTCCCCTTGTATGTATACATGCATGTATGCATGCATGTACGTATGTACTGGTATATATGTATGTAATTTATGTATGTATGCACGTGGGTATGTATACGTGCATATGTATGTATGCATGAATGTATGTATATGTATATATGCATGCATATACATATATACGTACGCACGTATACGCACGCATACATACATGAATGTCTGTATATATCCATGCATGTATGTACATGTACGTGTGTGTGTGTGTGGGTGCGTACATACATACATGCATGTATACATACATACATGCAAGTTCATGCATACATACTTACTTACATACGTACGTACATGCATGCATGCATATCTATAGGGTGGCAATTTTCCGGGGGCAGATTCTTCCTTTTTCTAAAGGTGCTTGACGTTGACGAGTTTGAAATAGGTGTTTAAAATATGACTGGGGCTGCAAAGAAAACACGAATAATTGTTTGACGCAATCAAACCATCTTCATATCCGATCCGAACAAGAGGATTGTAATCACAGAATTACAAAAATACTTAAAGATGTGCGAAAATACAGTAAAGCTACCGTGTTTGAATTTCTGGGCAGAACAGGCATCTGTACCGCCACAACTACACTAGTGTATAATATACGTTGCCCCACTTAAGAGCTTTACCAGTAGGCCTACATGTATACCTTGCCACCAGCCCACCCGTTGAACGTGTTTTCAGCAGCGGAGGAATTTTTATGCGACCGCATCGCGATAGGCTATCAAAGAAGATTTTATCTAGCCTGGTCTTCTTGAAGTGTAATTTAGATAAATTAGAGCAGCGGTTCCCAACCGTTGGTACGCGTACCCCTAGTGGTACGCCAGCTGTTGCCAAGGGGTACGCAAGAAAGATAAGAAATCCATTTGAGAGGTTGCATTGTCAGCTGAGTTTTCTGCCGAGGATAGAGATTAATTCTTTGAGCTTTCATTTGATGGTCGATTGAGGATTGAATGAAACAAGGACTTGCTGAATGATTTTAGGCTATTATACAGAAGAGCAGAAGATGAATTAACTTCTGTCAGGTCTATTAAGTTTTTGATTCCTTTCAGTACGTCATATCGCTGTGAAACTGGATTCTCTGCGATGCTTACAATAAAGAACAAATACAGAAAGAAACTTGAACTTGAGCCAGACTTATGTCTAAAATTGACATTAATAAAGCCTGATGTTGCAATATTGTGCAAATCTAAGCAACTCTGGACTCTGTCTCGAATCTGGACTCTGACTCTACTTAGGTGGATTCAACTACATTTCATCGGTGCGATGGTGAGTTAGAGCGAAAATGAGTATCACTGTAGTCGTAACATTTCAATTCTTCATTATTGTAAGCATGAGATGAGATAATAATTAGATGGCAAAATAAAAAAATACAATCATATTATAGTTACACGAAAGGCGAATGTTGAGCTGATAAAATAGACGTTATAAATTCACAAAAACCCTAAAATGCCAGTCACGCAACAGCATCACACAATGCAAGACAACGGTCATCTGGTTGAGGCCAGATTCAGTTTAGAGTTTCTTAAATTGAACATAAATCAAAGTCCTTCAGATAAACCCCATATATATCTTCACTCACTTATTTCATTACTTGTGCAAGGTCAATATTCTGAATCAGACAAGACTTTCCCACGGTCCCTATATGAAGTCTACTAGACAGGATTCAACCTTGGATTCAGAGGCACACACATATATATAATACATATATATATACATAGCTACATAGTCATACCAAATAGTCTTATAGCACAATGTGCCATTTTGTTTAGCTACAAGCAGGATACACTTGACACTAGTAATCACAACATCAGTCGTTAAAACCATGTACCAAATAACACAGCATGTCACACCAGCATTGCATAACTACGGATCATTACCGCTTGGAATTGCCTCCCACTGGAGCTTCAGCTTTGCTTAGGAATTCTCTGCCCCATTTTTATTTCACTCTGAAATCTGTATTATTTCGCCGAGATTCGACTTGCGAGTGCCTCTGAGTAGATTTCTTGAAGAGGTCCTATATTAAGTTTCATTGATAGATCAACTTGCATTGTTTCAACATTACAACTTGCAAGAAACAACTCTCAAATGGGTTATTACACTCGTTACATCATAATCACGTAATCGGAGCGAATACTTGACATGTAGCGACAAATCTCGAAACCTTGCAATCAAAACCATCAATTCGTGTTTTAACAGTTCCACTTCAGAAAGTCGTCACAGCCTTCACAATTTTCTTTAGAGCATCCTTAGCGTCTGATTGGGGAAATGAGCTGAGAGACTCAAGAGCCTTCTGACCATAAGCACAACAAGTTCTCTTTGATATCTCTATGACGGCTGGACTGGACTTCAGAACCTTCACCAGCTACAAGACAAAAACCGAAATAAGAATGAATTCAGTCTTTTGTTGATGTACCATCACATATTTTCCCCTCAAGATATTGACATTTTTAATAGAGCTCCAAGTCAAAGGATATGAGTTTCCAACTGCTCAAGAAAAGAGCCAGTATTCCTGGCCAGAATGTCGCACAGACCCAAGTGGATGGCGTTTTGCTCAAATCTCACCACAGTAACCATAATAATAACAATACTTTCTTTTCATTTCAAACTGACCAACCACAGTATGATTACAAGTACGGTATGAACGAATGATGACAATGTATTAAAGAAGTCAAATTTAAATGTTGATGCAAGGCGTCCATTACATTATACACCATGTCAGAGGAGGAAGATTGAACCCTCTGCGGTATAAGGCGACCACTTGACCCATTCTGTGTCCTACAATGTAAGGCCCACTCCAGGGTTTCTTCAGTTGGACGATCTCGTCAGCCATGAATGAGCACGTTCCTTAACGACGAATGATCCTCACCTTTTTCGTAGCAATGGGCTCTCCGGCGATGAGCTTCTGTGCCTCTGGTGCCAGTGGTTGGTCTTGGAGGTAGAGAATCACAGGTAAGGATGTGACAGTTAGGTCGTTTCCATTATCTACCTTGGTAAGCAATGGCTGAAGTTCCTGGTGCGACTGTAACCATAAAAAATCAATCAAAAGTCGCTGCTGGTACTATTCCGAAATATTGCTGCACCTTATCCTTCTTGGTTGTAACCCAAACCTAGGAAATTAAGAGGACCTCCATCAATGATTCTGATCTGTTAGCCCAGCTTAGGAGTAGGCTGGTGCCCTGCACTTATCTTCAGAGAAGCCGTTTAGATAAACAAAGTTTACAAATGATGCAAGTCAATAAATGAATGAATGAATGAATGAATGAATGAATGAATGAATGAATGAATGAATGAATGAATAAATAAATAAATAAATAAATAAATAAATAAATAAATAAATAAATAAATAAATAAATAAATAAATAAATAAATAAATAAATAAATAAATAAATAAACTAGAATCATTCACAACCCTTACCCTGTGAGCAAAGGCGATCTGCTTGCCGAACTCGAACGCTGCATCTTGGAGAGATTTTGGATGTCGAGCGAGCATCATGGCTGCCTGACAGCTTTTGGCGATCAGTGACGCAGAAGACAGAAATGCTTGCGTCTCCCAATCCACTACGCTGGCGCCCTCTCTCGGTAGAACGCTCCCACAGTCATTGTCACGCAACTTGGTAAATTCGGCTTTCATGAGATCGCCAACAGCGCTTGCTACGATTCCAGCAACCTATAATAATCGACATGCGCGTAAACTTGGCTTAAATTTTGAACGCATTCATAGTTTAGGGATAATTTAAGGAGACGTATAGAGTTTTCTAAATACAGGGTGGTATTAGCTAGGAGATTCAGATGTCAATGCGTTTCAATATTTTACTGGAAATAGTCACAGTCTCCAGGTAAGATTCTGATCAATGATGATGCCAAGAAATCTGGCAGAGGAACTTGTTTAATTAGTTAATATCTATAATAATTGTCAGAGGAGGAAATATTACCTACTTCATCAGACCTGAAAACAAATATAGTTAGGTTGATCAGAGTTGGACGTAAGTTTGCTTGCCTTGAACAGGCAGTACCTCTCTTTCTTAAGGAGTGCTCATCTGGATATCGACCTAATTACGACTTTAATTTATTTATTAGGAAGACTTATAAAGCGCCCTTCAGCAACATCTACTCAGGGTATGGTACACAATCGATTGACGCATTAAACCATGGTGCTATAGAAGTCACTAATCAAAGGACCGTAGCCAACCTTTGTGTTATTGAGGTCCGCTAAACCCGTTGACGCGTTAGCGAGAAGGAAGTCTCCGCTGAGAACGGCCATTTTGTTGCCGAACTCCATCTCCTTGATGGCGTCGTCCTTCATTGTCTTGGGATCGATGTTAACTGTACCTTTGTGGATGAGACTGGCGGTGTGAATCATCTCCGTTATCTCCGCGAGGTTCCTCTGGCTGCATTTCAAAACACATTCATCCACAAACCATTACGACTTGGCAATACAACAAAACGAACGGCTACGCACATCGCCACTAAATGAAACCACTCAAAAGCACATCCCCTGTTTGTAATTACTGCCATATACAGTGTAGAAATAATAATTACATCACCTCGCAAAAAGTTAACAATTGGTTAACTACATTTAGAGTCAGTTTTTTATTAATGTCGCTAAAATTATTGTCTTAAAGTCTTAAATCAATCATTTACATATTTTGAGGAATGTCTGTTGTTTGATACAAGGAAGAAAAATAATTGTTTCTATTCATTATGTCCTAATATTTTGTTGTACTGCTTCTAGTTTTGATCATAGGATGATGTCATAATTATTTCCACCGCTGTATTTACTCAGCACTGCTCTCTGATTACCACAGTCAATGTTGCTAGAGGTCGCTACACAACAAATCTGAATACCTAGTTCTATAAGAACCGCTATATAAATCATCAGATATGATACGATACAACAAATGATTTAGACGAGGAGACTTGAATACATAGTTCCCGTGTTACAAGGCAAGTGTGCAGACCCACTCTGCCATGGTGTCCCACAGTCAGAGGTGGCAACATATATTCCTGGCCCCTATAGGCAGAGCAGTCACAGGTCTTTAAACATTGAAAAAAAGAAACTTTTTCATATAAGTACAGGAAATCATTTATTATGCCCTCACAAGTTAATTGCAGGCCCAGCCTAATAAAAATTGTTGGGTCCGAGCATTTGCATTTTGAGTGTTACTGTACAATTGTTCCATTACTGGTAGGACGCTGTGCTCTGCCTCGCAGGGTCCTCTTCTTGTTCTTTTCCCTCGGACCTCCATGATGCAATGTTGTGTTTTTCGTCTGTGGGCCTGACTGCTTGGAATCACCCCAATTTGATCACTGGCTCTTGCCTAGGAACCCTCTACACCCTATATATTCTACCTTGAAATCTGTCTTCTTTGGCTGAGATTGGATTGGGGAAGCCTCTGAGAAGATTTCTTGAAAAGGTGCTATATCAAGTTTCCTCGATTGATTACATTACACTAATGCCAAATAGAATTAGAAGATGGTCTTGAGCATACACCTCTGATAAATGCCGCTCGTCATGACATCTGCCGATTCGGAACTGTCGGGCGATGGACCAGCGGCCTTTGAAATGAGAAGAACCAGCAGACCTCGGGTCTGCATGCTGTGCTCATCATCGTAAAACAACTTCCTAGGATAAAAAGCAGAAATTATAAACACTTGGCAAAAGAAGCCAAATAGCAAAATTGCATATTTGCATGTGTAAATCTGTTCGAAACATTATCTTGCTGTTAAATGATAATATGTATGGCTTAATACATCTTAAGTAGATAAATCCTCCCAAAGTCTAGGATACAGGCGCGATCATACACGACCAATAGCACCAACCAATATTATTGTCCACGAAAAACTTGCTGAAGGCCATTGCACGGTAACAACCTGGGGAGGGGGTTCAGAAACGTACTTCGAGAATACAGTATTAAACAGAAGTGCAGTTTACTTGAGCAGTTCCTAATAAACCTGACTTTATCATATGCTAGTTAACCAATCAAGGCCGGTTTATAGAATCCTGCTGTTTAATTCAAGAGCCACATGACTGTCCAATCTATTGCTTAATCCTATAGAATGCAGTGTTCTTACCGAGCCGTTTTCAAAAGTGGATGGCCTGTCCCGACGAGTTTCTTCATGTGCATCGCAACATTTGATAGTTCATCACTCAGAAGATAACGCAAACTGAGAAATGATGTGGAGAAACCTACGATTTTCTCAGCCTCCGATACTGCCTTGTTCCATTCTGTAACCTTTGACCCTCCCCATAATGACCCTATGCCATATCGGGCATGCAAGTGGACACAGTTAGATGACGATACAGAAGAGCAATTGTCCTGCGATCGATGTCTTGCTAAGAAAGCAAGTGAGCGGTTTGGTGGGATGCGGAGTGAGAATTCTGAGGCTACACTTTGGCCAACACGCGGAGCATGTATAGTTGACCTGGTCCGCACTATACCGTTAGCAAACGGCAATCTCGCGATTACTTCGAAAAGAAAATTCACTCTAAACATTTTATCACAAGTCTTTTGAATCGAAAGAGCCAATACTAGTCACCAAAAGGGTGCAGTCGTCAAACTCACATGCTTTATTGTATGGGAATGCAGCATGCAACAGTTTAATTTTATCAGGCATTGACCAGTCTTGTTCTTATTTTTGATCATATTATTCGAACGCTATTTTTTTAACTAAAACTTAGTTTGATTGTGTTATTTAAGCGTTTTCTTAATCATAAAAACAACTTAAAACTAATTTTGAGGTCAAGTTTGAGGTTACGATCCTAACTAGAGCGTAGACTAGGCATATCTATAGAAAAGTTAATAAGTATGTAATAAGTCATGTGATTGTGCTGTTTACAAGTGAACGCTAGCAACATAATAACTCCGATTCCCAATTAACACGCGCAAATAATTTTAATTGCAGGACCACGTAATTAATCAATTAATAAGAACTACAACTGCGAACCTCTAGTTAGTAACATTTACTGTCTGATACGCAAGGCATTAATCGATGGAACACCAAAGCCAATCTGTAATCAAGACAATATTCAACAGATTAGTACACAAGACAGAGGCAGCCAATGGTGTCTACGCATTTTAAAGAGGCAGTGACAATGGCGACTGCTCAAAGCGGACAAGCAGCAACCGAAGAGCCTCATCCACCAAGTACATTTCTTGATGTAAAAATGACTACATAAATATAAAATTAGTCATTATCTTCTTTACGCAACACTGTACTAAGCCTCGCCCAAGTACCTAGGCTACCCCTCTTCATTCTCAACTATTAACCGAACCATACATTACTTGCGACCTCTATTGAATAGAAAGAAGAGTTGGATGGGCCATATCAATTCGGCGTGATTGAGTGCCAAACAATTAGGAACCTTTACTTTTAACTTTAAATTTTGTGCCCTCAGACAAATACTAAATATCTGATAAAATAAGCAACTTTGCAGCTTATACAAATTCTTGGAGTCAACTTACCAATAACTTCTAATTAAATAAATTTTGCAGTAAATATATGAAAATGTATATATATTATACATATTTATACATCTTTTGTAAACTTCTAAAAAGCACAAAGCAAAACAACTGTAATTAGAAAACGGTCTCAGGACAAAATTCAGAAGTGAACATTGAAGATAGGCTTTCTCCATCAGAAGCAATAGACATCTGGAAGTAGGCTTCAGTTTAGAGCAAAAAAATGCTCCAGAAGTATTCAGAGGAGACTTAAAAACATGAGAGAGAATAGAATACCAGATGGAGGGATCAGAAATAGCAAATGAGAATGTTAACCCTTACCCCTCCAATTATTATATCAAATGCATTAAAATTGACCTTTCACAGCGGCCTCCGGAGTGGTAACGGATAATGGACAAACAATTCGCTAACGATATACGTAGACAGGTTGAGCACAAAATCAGTCATACTACTCTTGATCATTATTCATCAGTTCATGTAAATAACAATTAAGAGCTTTCATCATTCATTCGATTCACTACAATTAAGACAAGTGCGTGTTTCTGTGGACTTCTAACTGCTTACGATTGTCGAGTCGGGCATCACATACATTACACTTGAACTGTTTCTCCTCAGAATGCAGCACCAGATGTCGCTTTAGACTCCATGCATCCGAACCAATGAAGGAGCAGATTGGGCAGAAGTAGGGAACCGACGACACCCAGCAACCTTTGACCTCCGACCCCAAGGGAACCTCAGCACCCTTCTTGTGACAGTTCTGCATGTGTGTCACGAGTTCGCCAGAGGTCGTGAACCGGTCGTCGCAACTGCGACAACGAAATGGTCGCACGCCCTGATGCGTGTTGACGTGGTTCTGAAGTGCAAGTAGCGTCTTGAAGCTGAATGGACATTGGTCGCACTGGTACGGGTGGCGCTCCATGTGCGCTCTAAGGTGGCGCGACAAAAGGTAGCGCTTCTGCGTCACGTACCTGCAATAAGTGCACTTCATTAGCTGACTGTCGCCCTTAAAACCTTCCTTGTTGCTAGGCAACCTTTTTGCTGCTTTAGAGCTTGACATCTCCATGGAAACGGCGGCGTCACCACCGTCGCTCTCCACACAATCTTGGACAATTAGTCGGTAGGAGACTTCGCCGTTTCCACTCGTGACAGTTGGCACGATGGTGATCGTCTGGAAGCCGGCGGTCACGTCCTGATGTGGTGCGCTGTTTGCCTGTGTAGTCTTGCTCTTTGCAGCACTGAGAATGTTATACCGCTTAGCATTCGCCCCAATCGACGTGCAGATCTTCCTGTCTTGTCCCTCCTCCTCTTCCTCTTCCTCATGTTCAATACGTCTGTTTGTCTGTTTCTTACTGCGTAACAGCCGACTCTTTCTCAATGGAGTCAAACGGTTCTCGATGTTTCGAAGAGAATGCCGATCGTTTCTGTCAGTCGACAGCTGAACAGGGTGCTCGTTATTTCTAAAAGACAGACCGGCACCTCTTCGCTCGTTATTTCTAAAATACCAACAATCGAACAGTCAGTCACTCATTCATTTTGGGGTTTACATAGCACCCTTCAGGATGGTCCAAGCTGAGCCTTGGCCCCAGGAAAACACCCGAGTAATTCATAAAACCTGATTCGATAATTGTCTGAGGTTATAGTACAACAAGATCTCAGGAAATATGCAAGAAAGTACAATTAGAGTTTAACAGGTATGGTCGTGTCATCTTAAGGAATAACAGGTATGGAAGATTTAAGAGTTAATCCATTAGCATTATGATTACGCATTTATAAAGCTTCAGTATACAACAATCCTGCATCAATTTTGAAGAGTTATGAGCGAAAGACTCTCTCTAGGTACCTACACAGAATCTGTGACAGCGGTTTTACGATCACCCACCCTGCAGAAATTTGTTCAATGGGAAACAACCCACAAATTCTTTCCCAACAGAAATTCAGAAATGTTCAAAGAGAAAGCTGGAAGAATTAATTACTTTTTCTATGTACAAAGTCAGCAATTGCTTAAAGAAAAACTATTCGTCAATCTAAAAGTCTTTGATGGATATACAAGCAACACAGAGACAATCAATTTGCCCTCAATAGTTACTTTTGCATGGTTGGCCGAAACCAGGCTGAGTTATACATGTTGTGGCCTTACTTTGGCTTACAGAAGACTAACTTACTCTTGCTTATTAGGGAAGGCTAACTTACTTGTGTTGAGACTTGACCTTAGATGCAGACCTCTGTGAACAATTTCTTTCCATAGAACTTGTTATCACGATTGTCGAAGATGTGGCAAGTCTCTTGACTCGTGCCAATGCGGATAGCTTCCTCTACAATTCAAATACAGGTCTTTGCCAAAAAGAAAAGACCAGCCAGGAAATAAGAAAAATCACTGGAACAAAGTCTTATGACAATACATATTGTATCGAGTACAATTACATCGTATTCCATCAAATACAGTGATTTCATATTGCATCAAAAATAGTCATTTCGTTAGTTGTATCATATCGCATCAAATATAATTGCATCATATCAACTACAGCTACTTAGAAGAGAAGCGATTGGCTTATGTTACCTTGCGTGTCTTCACAGTGTAGTCAAAGACGGTTGGAACCGCATCATCTCTGAGTCGTCGGAGGGTTTGTCGTCCTCCCTCGAAACAGTCCGGCAGAAAATGCTTCGAGCAAAGGAATGACGACTTCTCACGTGGAAACCATTTCTCCCGACGTACGTTCTGCAACCACTTCCTCAGCACTTCCGGCCTCTTGTGAGGAAACCTGAGTCAATTAAAACAGTTGATAAAAGTCTTCTTGGGCCAAAGAAGAAGGGGTTTTCGACAGTGTAATTTTATTTTAAAACTTATGTAGCGCCACTCGATATCAGAGGCACTCACGACTCAACACATAGCTAAACAGAGAACAGGAAAGTCGTCAGGCGCCTCCAGAAGGCAGCAGAGGAAAAGAGAGCAGCTCCTTCCCAAAGAGGAAGGTTGGCACACTGGTCTGTCGATTGAAAGGTTAGGGGAAGTTTAGTATGAGATTTCTTCTCATTTTTGCCTCGTAGCCAACTGTCGGTGGGATGACGAGACAGCGAGGGAGAGGACTGGTCACTCACCGTCATGTGCCAGGGCTTGGAAAACTAACACTTCATGCCTATGGCTGCCCCATGTAAGCGTAAGGGACTGGTCTGCAATGTTCTAAGTCAATCTTTCCTAGGTCTCATTGAGATTTAAACAACAGTCCTATAGCAACAAACACAGATACACCCACATATTTTATTCTTTCTTTATTAATCTATTGGCACAAGATCTTAATTCAAAACCTACTGGAAACTCACCTGGCTGATATTGATTTTGATCATAAATTACAGCTGATGGCTAGCGCATTGGAGATTGTTCGATACATATCAATATATTTTATTGAGCATAATTCATAATTATAATTCTGAACACTGTTAGGTTGGGTGTCACAGACAAATTCATGAAGTGAAGAATATAATGTTCATTCGTAAATTTGTGTCGTTCAGTATGGAATGGGGGCTCGTAAGAAGAAAGTGAAGTGCCTATATAATTATACCGGGCGTCGTTGAGGTCGATAAGAGTCAGGTTATGCATCGTCAGAGTCGGTAAGGGTATCGTAATCGTAATCCCAGCATTTCTAAAGCGCCCACAAAAGGCAAGTCACGGGAACCAGCTTATACACCTGCACCTAATCAAAACAGAATCGATAGGCAGGGGGGGTCAAAATCCAAAGAGTCAGGTAGGCAGACGGCGGATGGTGTCTGGAGTTGAAACAGCGAGGAAGGTAGAGCGAAGGGGAGGACTCAGGATAGGATTTGTGAAAAAGCAGTGTTTTCAGTTTTGAGTGGAAAACCTGTGTTGAGATGGCAAGAGGTGAGGCGTTGGTGAGTTCGTACAATAGATCTGATATTTGTCTTAATGCTGGAATGGAGTTTGTTCCAAAGAGGCAGAACAGCAGTAGATATGGAACTATTTGCAAATTTTAGTGATGAGGTGACGGAAGGACGAAGCTGTGTCAGGGTGGAAGAGGAACGAGTTGAGCGATGTGGTTGAATCGTGAACTGTTGACGGAGATATGGTGGCTGTGAAGATTGGAGTGTGTTGTAGGTACGTTTACTGGCATCGTGAGGGTCATGATTATGGTCTGTTTTAACTTTAGAAAACATGACACCTTCCACCGCAGCATGCCAAAAGATACCGTGCGACTCCCGGTATATTGCACACACACCCCGATTCTGCACTTCACCCCGAGTTTTAGGTGTCCCTTTGCAGCGTCGGTTAGCAATGCAATAAAATCTAATAGGCTTATATTTTCATGTTATTTACTCGTGGAATGAAATCCCGCTGTCTTTTTTCTGTCTAGAAGTGCAGTTCACCGCCGCACAAACTCTTCCCATAACTTAAAGAACGATTTTAAAAAGCATTTGTGTACATTTATGACCAGTGCAACCACTCTTCATTTTCTGAATTCCCAAGATTGGTCCACGCAATCCCAAGACATGCACTAATTAAAATAAAAAAATATCTGTACAGAAAACTTGTGATGAAATATGAACATGTGTCTTAACAATCACAATATTACTGTTCGCGAAAATATAACTAAGAACTGGGAAAGAAAAAACCTTAGCATTACATTGGAGTAAGTATGTACGGCTCAAACTCCCCAGGATATTCAGAACATCATAGCCAGTGGTAGCACTGCCTATACTGTCAATAGGCGTTTTACTCGCAAATGGCGACAATAACATGAACATAGACCATATAATTAGAGCTTGTCCAAAATATTCGTTTATTACGAAAGAAAACAATCTGATAAAAACGCAAAAGTGCCAACGTGAGTGACAGTGGACAATAAAAATAGCCAGAATTTATTAACAAACAAGTAAATATTTTCATATAATGATCTCGAGATAAATTGAGTTGTCTTTGGGTGGGAGAATATGGTTTTTGTGCTCTAAGTCTTAGTTGGTAACTGGAAGGAGATGGAGTGGAGTTAGTGAAAAAGGAATTGTTTGGCATATGCTATGTTAGCAAGTTCAGAGACAAAGTTGGAAGGATTGTTCTAGGTAACCAAGGCGCTTGGCTCTTCTTACGAGCTTTTTCAGGTACTCTTCATTGGAGGCTTCACCAGGATCAGGAGGCATAATATTGTAAGAGTTAAGCAACAACTGTAGCTTCGATCATATTATGAATTGAGAGGAAGAAAAACCATTGGTTGAATGTTCTTTGCAATAGAATAGTACATATTTATACTACTGCAAAAAAATGATAAATGTTTTTACTACAACAGAATAAAAAATAATATAATGCAACAGAAAATTATTGCATAATTATAACTATAACTGCATCGTAAGAAATGTTATTTAATCATAAGATCAGCTTCTATAGCCCAACATGTTGAATAAACGTCATCAGTACAAACGAGCACAGCAAATAAAAATAAACTCCATCTCCTATTCCTGGCCCAAAATAAGATGAAGTAAAACAGTGTGAAATTCCCATATAATAAAATTAACAATTAGTAACTTATATCATGCCAGTGTCTAATGAACCAATCACGCTCACATATCCAGCCGTAATAAGGTGCATGCTCAGAAGAATAGTTCATAAGCAGTTTGAACAACGTAAGTGACAGGTTGAGAATGAACCGACATAAGTGACTGAGCAAAGCAGACAGACATGAGGAGAGTTAATTACAGTAACGGACAGATACAGAGAGAGAGATCCAATACCTAGGTCTACTATCTGCAGTCAGACAGTTTCCATAGTTACAACTGATCAATATGAAACCAAGGTGGGAAAAACAAGATGACAAAATTTAGCAGGTCTGCCCAAATTCTTCACCGTTAACATATGTCGTCTGAATTTTGATGGTTGTATTGTAGTAACTAGTAACAATAGAATTGTTGAACAGATGACAATTGTTCAGCTACATTTTGATGGCTTTGTGATATCCTTGTAGCTGTTAAAGTCGTCATCACCGCCAGTGTAGGATGCGTTGTTCAGCAAAGCTGTGTCCTTCGTCAGTCGCAACTCTGAAATCAGAAAAACAACTTCAACACATCAAAATGAATCTCAAAGTTAACAATTTGACAGCAAAAACCATTCAAAATAGTACAGTAATCTCTAAACTTAAAGCAAGATTCTACAGCAAATTCAACCAACATTAGTATTATAATTAAACTCTGACACATCAATGCCATGTGTCAGCTGGCGACAGGAATCTGTTAGTTGGTTCCACGCCTGTGCGTGGGCCCAGTACTGGTGACTTTCTCAGCATAATGCGCATTGCTTTGCTAACATATGTATTTTACTTGCTCACTATGACATTTTACATCATTTAGGCCAGCGCAGAGAGCACCAATGAGTAGATATTTTGAAGGGGCGCTATATAAATGCTCGATTGCATTACATTACTATTATATGAACATTTGTAAAGCACATTTTACATAAAATTAATCAGAGGCACACTTACGGTATACCTAACAGTATCATTTGACAGTGGCACATCCGTAATGTTGCCTGCTACATCATATTGTATTGCTCATTAGTTATCTCAATCAACACAAAAATCATATACAACATTAACAACATTTTTACATCTTTTATCTCCTATTGTAATCGAATCAAACAACTTTTAGAGCTGTTATTGTGCGTAGGACTTAAATCAACTGTTATTTTCAACATAAACCATAGCAACAATTTTATAAAGTTCAGAGACACATGAAGCCTGGATCCGAATAGCACTATTAACAGATCTCATGGAATATTCGGATTTCGAATACAATTGAGTTTTAAAGTTCATTTGCCAAAGTACTATCGAGCTACCATCAATTATTATGAATATTTATTATCATGTTGCATTACAATAAATATTTATTATTATGTTGCATCATGTCTACTGAAACATTAATACTCGCCATAAGATTCTTTCTTTTCATTCTGCCGCACCTGAACAACCGAGCTCTTCAAATACTTTGCTACATCCTCGCCTTGCGTCACCAGCTAAAAGAGCAACCACAGAGATATCTAGAGCCAAAAAATCATTTTAAGCAAGCATTGACAAGCCCAACAACTTCATAGCAAGTGCTAACAAAGCAGAGAATCCTATTGTCAGTATCAACCATATCGCATTGGATCATCTTTTACAGTACTGAACCACAAATTAGACCAAATGTATTGTCAAAGGTACAACTAAGTAACCTTTGTGTCATTCTACCTACCCCATAATTAACCTGGTTATGCTATCATACATAAAAAAGAACCTTTGGAGAACAAGGCAGAGCTAAAGTCAAAGATATGGTGTACAGTAATGAAATAATTTAGCATGGTCTTCAAACAATTTATTCCATCACATGCAACTACATTGCCATACCAATGTTTGGCAACAATGGTAAGAAATGTTTGGTAACAATGGTAAGAAATGTTTAGCAGGCAACAGTCATGGAAATGTTTGACAACAATGGTAAGAAATGTTTGGTAACAATGGTAAGAAATGTTTGGCAGGCAACAGTCATGGAAATGTTTGACAACTATGGTAAGAAATGTTTGGTAACAATGGTAAGAAACGTTTGGCAGGCAACAGTCATGGAAATGTTTGACAACAATGGTAAGAAATGTTTGGTAACAATGGTAAGAAATGTTTGGCAGGCAACAGTCGTGGAAATGTTTGGCAACAATGGTAAGAAATGTTTGGTAACAAGAAATATGTTGTATTAACATGTATATTTCCAAACAACTACCTCCCCAATAGCTTTTGGATCTTCAACTGTCTGATTTTTCCTGAATTCTTCATTAATCTTAGTTCTTCCAGCTGGAAAAAAAGCATTGATAGCATTGGAATTGAAAAACGACACAAACAATCTAAATCTAATCCAATGAATGCAATCATAATCTTCATCGTGACATCCCAACTCCTAAAATGCCGCTCAAAAGAAAAGCACCTGATTATTGATAAGCGCTGAAACAACAGTGATCATTATTACTATGATGAAAACAACAAATGAAGCCTTAGGTTACAAGCACAAAAACGTATTCTCTGTCAGAAACAAAGAATATCTATAGTTTCAATCAAGAATAACACTATATACTTTGAATGTTTTTAATGCAATTACCCGTCTACAATAATCGCGGTTAACCATGACGGATTTAGAATTTGTAGAGTCTCTTACCTTGCTACCTTGTGCGGTCGTTTCTCTGAAATCTAGCGACCGCCATGATCAACCTTCTCCATGTCTTTCTTTCCGAAGTTGCGTCCCATAATTCCTTCAGGCTCATTCCAGTTTTTTCATGTATCTCATCCATTAATTTTTTTAAGGTGGTCCATAAAAAAAACATCATCAATGGCAGCACAGATACAATGACTGAATAGGCAGAAATAATTGCCATCTAATTAGGTATTTCAAAGCTTTTATTACCTGCCAGAGCCACAGCATCTCCTTCAAAGACCTGCAACCTTGCACGGTGTAGAGTCCTGAAACAGGTCAAAACCTGTAAAGGAAATACACACACTGAAGAAAAAGGCTTGACCTTCCCGGATTCTGACCTGGCAAGGGAACGAACAGAGATGCGTGACGATTTCGAACTCGATTTCATTTAGCGCCAGTAACAGCGTATGAGTTGGTCACCCTGATGTGGCTTCTGTGAGGGCTGAGAAATTTGTGAAGATAAACATTACATTGCTGCACCAGTTACCTAGCATTTTAAATGCGTGTTGTAAGTACCTTTTAAACACGCTTTTTGATATCCTAGATAAAGTAAGGGTCCTTGAAGTTCTCAAGGGTTGCTATTAAAACTATTGTTTACATAAAATGAATGCCACTCATTACATTGCTGCACCAGTTACCTAGCATTTTAAATGTAAACGTCAAACAACTGAACAACGATACAGATATAAACTAAAGGCTACAAAAGGAGCCCCAAAAGGGATTGAAATCTCGCTGGCAGGGACACTCAAATAGCAGAATAAACAAAGACAAAAATACGATAGTCACCTACTAATATCAGGCATATATGTCTAAACTACGGGACATGGGAACATCGGACAATTAAAGAGACATAAACTCATAAAGGTCAGCAACCAACTCCCATAGAAACCAAACAGATTCTTAAACCGTTAACTAACTTAACTAAAGTGGACTTGTGTACAGGCGATGAATGGGGGACCAAGGACGAGCAAAAGACCAACTACCCCGTTTAATCTTTGTATGGATCTTGCTTTCAAACTGGCTCTATACGCTAGGCATCTTTGAAAATCGACTCAACACTGAATGTGGCTCAACAATATGCACATATCTGCATCATTTTAACGCTCCTGTCCATGGTGAGGAGGTAAGGGTGTGCAGAAAATTTTTGTGGACACCATTTTAAGGTAGCGTGAATCTTCTGCGGCTGAAACTTCGGCCTCTCGACGAACGGAAAATTACTACTGCGGCTGAAGGTTCTTCGCATAAAAAATTATGTCTAAAAATGACGACACTAACCCTAGCCCTGACCCTAAACCACCCTCACAATGTCTAACCTGACCCTGAACGCATGTGTATAAAAATCACGATGTTTTTGACAGTGCGCATGCATCCAAAGTTGCGCATGCACAGAGGTCTTAACCTGCTAAATTTTGTACGTATTCGGCCGTAGAAGTAAAATTTTCATTTGTATTGAGGCCGCACATTCGGCCGCAGAAGATTTATCCTTTAAAGAATAGCTTCCAAACAACCAACACTATTGATTGACGAATCCATATATTCAGTCCTAAACATATTTCAAATGTAAGTTTAGCAAAGCCATATAGGAACAATTTTCAATTCATACCCGTGACCTTAAAGACGACATATTTACTATTATGCTACGCCATGCTAAACGCAGAGCTTATATTATATAATGTGGTTTCATAAATCCTTACGCGCGCCACCTATTTAATACTAGCAACTTTTATAGCGCCTATCTTACATACCTGCGCCTCAACTTCAACTAGCATTTCCATGTTTTCTATTCCCTTTTATCATTGTCAATCAAACACTATCAATCTGCTTTAGGCATCTCTCTACGGGCTTCCCACTCAAAACTCAAGTGTTATCCCTCCCAGACCTGCCGCATCCGTTTTCCGCTTCCCAAGTCCCAACACTCGCACTTGAAATCACCCGCCTCAACATCGTTAATCAGCGCTCGTGAATAAGTGTATGCCCTGCGCTTGGCTTTCGACTGGCACTTTAGTCCATTATGTCAAATACAAGTAAAATAGATGATAAAATCATTACCATTAGCCGTTAACAGCTGGTTAACAGTGCCAAAATATATCGTGGTAAAACCATTCTCTTGTCCTGGTACGTTTCGAAACACAGAGGCAAAATTCCGTTGCCTCTGACCTCTGTTGAGCCGATGCCTACGACAGCAACCCTATGACTTCTGCTTTATATAATTTCCAATTATTCTGATACATTTGTACATGTAGGGGCTACACACATTGTTAAGATCGAAACACACAAACTATAAATGCCACTGCAGTTTACAAACTCATTTAATTCCTATTCATTGCAACTTCCATTAATTTATCCATTGGATTTATATAGCGCCTCTCGGAGACCTAGACAACATCCAAGTAATGTAAATATAAATCTTGGTAATGAATGACTGTCAATTTTTGCATTGACTAAATCCCAGAATCAGGATAATTTATCTTCGGTTTACATTTGAAACAGCACCATCTCAAGAAACATAACGCACCTCAGGCCTGACACATGTGTCACAATGAGTGAATGTAAAGTAATGTAAATCTTAAAAACGTTTCAATACCACACAGAAGTTGTTAACAAAGACCAACCTAGTCTAAAATTATAAGATTCTGATTATTGCTAAATTATTGATGTGCACACTGACTGACACTAGTATTATAAATTTATTACAGAGAATATAATGTATAATTTAATATATGTATATAAATAAATTATATATAAATATAATTCATATTATATATGTAATCCATTTATATCCATAAAGCTGAAGGCTGTACAATATTAAATATACGATGCAGGCCTAATACATGTACATTTAACTTTTATTACATTACTAATGGACTTGGGACAAATTAAACAACTGCACAAATGTAATGTAAGTCGTTACATTTATATTACACAAGGTCTGTAATTAAAATTGCATATGCCACAAATACACTGACAACTGCACAGATGCAAAGAATTCTGAGTACAAGCAACAAGATTTTAAGCAATGCATAAATTCACAAAAGCCTCTCTAACAGAACATCTCAAAGCACCAAATAGCTTTATTTTAAACAATCTTATTTCTACATTCGACCACAATGTTTCCCTTTCACCCACAATAGCATTGCTCATTAATTAATTATAATCATTGTCCCAAACAAAAAAAAAGACATTCACTACAAATCGAAACATAACAGACATTCACCATGCACATCGATAGCTGCAGAAGTCACTGACTAAATTTACAAATTTTCACAGAGCCATTTATAAATCCAAAGGTTACTATGGCAAAAAAGCCTAAACATTGACAGAGAGCTGTCTCTGGAGCCAAGGCAGGCAGGACAAACATCCTCTGTCAAATGTTCTGCAAAAGCATCTCTTAGGATTTCGCCACAGGGGCTCCTTCACACAACGCTTTCATTCGCAATGCAAGTGAATCGTAGTTGGCCTGAATGGCAGAGAGATTCTTTTCAGCGGTTGACTGAACCTGGAAAAGCAAAATCGTTCATCAGAAGTTACTGAACCTCTTATTCAGCGCCCAAAGGCAGTGGATAAGCAAAGTCATTCATGAGAACTTGTACTAAATTCTGTGTGCCTTTTTATATGCAATCAAAAACAAAGTCAACGATTGAAACTCATGCTACTTTTTGCCCAAATTACCATAGACTAAATAGGTTCCTTTATAAAAGCACCTCCAGCAGGACACTACCACTTCTGCCTTCCATAACACATTCTCACTGGTTCAGGTCGGGAGTGTTACCGACGAGTTTTTTGTTGAAGTGGTTTTTTTCCAACTGTATGTCAGATTATAAAATCAACATTTAACAAGGATCAGATGAAAATTCTAAAATATTTGGAATTTTTTAAAATAAAAATGCTATCTTCAGCAACACAAGACAGCAGGAAACGTCATCCAAAATATCTCTTCTACCATGCAGATTACAATTCACAATCAACAATGAAGAGGAAAAGAGGAAGAAGATGAATATGGATTAGAACCTGTTTGAGAAGGTCAGTCTCCGTCTTCAGTTGGCCATTGATCTGTCCTTGCGCAGTCTCTAACTGCTTCAGCAACGGACGGAATTCTAAAGCTAAATAACGAACATAAAATTGAACAGACAGGCGACGTTCAATGAAGTGAAGTAAAGTGAGCTCTAATGACATCAAAAAGTTTTTACAGAATCATGAACCTCTGCCTCTATTTCGCAAACGCCTGAAGACCATTTTTGTCAACCGTGATATAATATTAAGGGCGCCTTTTATGGCATCCGACAGTTAAGTTCGACTCCTGTAATAACTTGTCATCATTCGTTCATACTGTACTGGCAATCATACTGAGGTTTGTCAGTTATAAATTAAACATAAATAATTATTATTATATTCGATCGTTGTTGAGTCTTCCTCTTGTGGCTTTATATAAAACTGCAATTACCATTACATATACAAACGAATGCTCCCCATCGTTACTCGATGAGCAGATGTCAACCGCTCACCTCGGCTGTGGAGCTCTCGCAGGGCGCTCAGTCGACTGACAACGAGAGGAAGGGAATAACCGTTCCACTTTTCAATGATCTCATACAATTCGACGACCTGTCCAGAATACAAGGCAATATAACTGTAATTTGATATCTTACAGTTAGTTCAGTGGATTTTAATCTAAAGAGGAAAACATCAGAAACTGAGATTCTATTCCCTGTGATTATTACCTGTGAGGTAATGCACCATGGAACAACAATAAATTAATTTGAATGAGGAAATAAAAAAAATCTCATTGTTAGAAAATAACAAAAGAGCGATGAAAAATAAAAGCATAAATACAAGGAAATAAAACAAAATAACTGAATGTTATTAGGTGTTGAGAAACTACATCTTGGGTGAAATATTAAAAACATGGAATCAATAATAAAATAAAGAGTGGAAAGTGTATATAAGTATATAATATACATCTTGAAATATATACAAGTATATATGTGAAGATGCTTAGTGCTGTACCTTTACATAAGTCCCCAAAGAGCTGAATAATTAATTTGATATAATTATTAATTAAAACTGTAGCATATCAATATCAAGTATCATTATCAATCAAATTTGCAACACGCACATGGTCACATCGAAATGCGAATCATAGGTGCGGATAGTCAGCAGATTTACGAGAAGATGCACTTAGAAAGTCAAGAAGAAATAGTGAGTACTGAGCCGCTTTTTGTAGGAGTGGATTTCATCTAAGAAGACAGAGAGTGGCAGTCAATTGCATTCCTTAGGTGCAGAGGCATGGAATGCAAGCAAACCTGTAACTATTCCACAGCGAAGCTCAGCTGAAGGATGTAACATAATTTCAATTGAGCGTCTAAAGGTATAAAATGTAAACAATTATCTAGGAGAACTATAAAAGATGCAATAATAAGAACCAAGAAAAACATAAAGCCATCATCAATCAATAAGACAATGCTAGCCTTGTTCAGTTTCTCCTGCTGTTCTAGCAGCTCTTTCTTCTCACTCAGCTGGGTCAGTTTCTGCGAGACGCTGGCCAGTCTACTGTCCATCTGGTCCAGCAACGCAGAGTCCATCAATTTAGCCTTGGCCGACAGCATGGACACAGCCCCCTACAGCAAATTTAAGTTCAAGCACGCATACATTGCTCTGCTGATGTCATGTGTAAACAACATTCCCTAAATTGCTATTAAAGCATTGACGAAAAGGTGGCTCACATCTCTCTACATTAGTAAACTGTTGAAATCATTTCTAATTAGCCTGGCTGGGCTGGGAGCACCTCTGAGCAGTTTCACTCGAAGAGGTGCTACATAAATTCTTGAAATGAATGAACGACGCATAAAACCTTTGATGCAATTGTCTAGGCTTGTCTAAAAGCCTGGGCAAGGGCCGATACAGGCTTTGAGAACTATACTCTGACTGTCCACCCTAGTGAATTCGCCTATGAAATGCGTACAATGAATGTCCCATGTTCAGACAGTGTGGGAGATGACTTAAAACCTTCATTAAGGGACTGCAGAGTAATGGAAAACACACCAACAGAAAGATCAGTAGGAAGCAAGATCAATATCTGCTACTCCAATAAGGTTGACTAGTCCTTCTTTCACTAGGCGGCGGCATTTGGTTATATTAGATGATGATAAGTTACCACAGATGCCAAATGTAACTGTAGTTACATTTGACTCCTGTAAGAACTTGTCATCCGTTCAGACTAAACTTGTAATGATACCGCGACGTCTCGATTTGTTTTTAATAAAAGAAAATTATGATATAGGATCGTAGGCAGTGAAAGTCTCGGCTTGAATGTAACAAACGACGATTATGATATAACACAATGAAAGCGAGAGACGAAACACGCAAAAGATCACGAGTAGTAACTCACCAGAAGACTCTTGTTGGTCAACTCTGACGTCAAAGGAGTCTAGAAAAAAAACATTAAAAAGACTATTAATCGCTAGATGAGTAGAAAGAGCAATTGCAACCTTGAATTATATATATGATTTCACTGGTTTGGGAAAAAAGAGCCACTGACGAGTATTTTCTTGAAGTGGCACTATGAACGTCCATGTCATCTGTTGAGGAATTCATTGGTTGGTTCCACACTTGTGAGTGGGCCCACCACCAGCAACTCTTTCAGCTAGCAATGTTTTGATAACCGATATAAAATAATCATTAAATATTGATGACATTTAACATCATATAGGCTAGGAACAAGAGTCCCTCTGAGTGGATATCTTGAAGGAGCACAATATAAATATTCGATTACATTCCATTGCATCTATGACCGACATATTAAGATTACGATTACAAAGTAATCTCGATTCTTACGATTTTGTCTGGCGTGTTCCCAAGCAGCGTCTCCAGTCGGTCGAGCCTCTGTTCAAGATCAGCAAACTAAAATCAAGAGCAGGAGAATCAACAGACATAATTATCTAACATCACATATCATCTCTGGTGCTCCAGTGTCTAAGAAATAATAATAATAATAACTACCCATTGTCTTGTATGGTATAGATATCAGTCACATACCGAGAGTCTGCGGGGTCTGTAGAGTAATGTGATGCATAGCTGAGGAACCGAGTTCGATACCCGTATCCCCCGTAAGTTTGACTAGTTCTTCTGTCGTTATGCGGCAGCTTTGGTTAAATTAAATAATGTGATAGATAGTCCACTTTGCATGGCTGCCAACAGTTAAATATGATTCCTGTAATAACTTGTCATCATTTGTTCATTCCACATGTATGTTCAGGGCTAGCCTATAGGATGTAAAATAATAACGGTACCCGAGCACTATTGTCGAACTTGGTCTGCTCCGGATGATAGAACAGTTGGTAAGCCACGTGGTCCGGGTCGACCGGAGCTGCGGATGGGGCCACCGACTTAGACTTCGCCGTCTGCGACTTCGCCTCTCTTGACTTGAACTGGTCGAGTTCTGACATAAGTCGCCTTTGACAGACATAAGCACAGCTTTATTACACACGACGCTACTAAACTGGTTAAACCATAAATGTAAATTTGGTGACCTATTACTCTGCAAAGAGGAGTTTTAGTAAGCTTAAAAGTACGTACAATGAGGGAGGTCATTCCACAGTGAAGGGCCAATGCAGACGATATGCGCCTGCAAGATTTGGCCATGGGGTCCTGACCCAAGGAACAAAAAGGTCAAGACGATCTACAGATCGAAGTTGCTGGTTCCTTCAATCTGGATTAACCAGTGCCAGTCCAAAATGAAGTAGGAGGGCAACGCTAACGATCTTTTCTTTGTTATCACACAGTGTTGTTAAAATGAAAGTACAGCTAACACTATTCGTTTGCTACCCGTTCCAGTCCCAAGTCTGGACGAATTAAGGAGGACGACAATGCTAATGATCTCTGTTATTACACAGTATTGTTAAACTGTAGTTGCTAACACTATACACCCATGGCTCTGCCTTTCTTCTCTTCTTTAAATGATGTTAACCTCCAGAGAAACTGTAGTCTAAGTCATACTTGACAGATTCCGATGCATGAAAGAAAGAAAAGTCTCGTCAATTGGTTACTTACTTATGGAGTGCACCATACGGATCAGTCAGGTTGACTTCCCTGGCGACTCCAGGCTGCTTCTCCGGGTTGAGTTCCGTGAGGAGTTGGCTCAGGTTCTCCACCTGCTTCGCCAGTGCAACGGGCGTCAGACCCTGAACTGCGCTCTCCGCTTTCGTCGTCTCCTGTTGTTCAAAAAAGCAAATAGAAGTGAAGTCAATCAAAGTAATGTAAATGAAGAACCCAAAATAATGTTCTGGCTCCAAGTTAGTCATGGAGTCTAACGTCCCATTTGCTTGCCGTGTATAACTGCCAAACAAAATCGTGCCTTCTCAGTGATTGGCCCCGTGCTCTGGAACAGGCTCCTTTTGGCACTGTGCTTGTTGCCCAGGTGGTCCTTCTCCTTTATCCAGGCTTGAGACTGGCACTGCCCGAGTTCTTACATCGGCGGAGTTTGTCGCCCAGGGTCCACTTTAACTATTTTTATACTCGCCTTAAAACTGCTCTTTTCAGCCGTGCTGGGTTATGGGCATCCATAAGTACTAACCTTGAAGGGGTTCTATATAAATATTCGTAATGAATAGAAACGAATTCTGTTTTGCTGACTCACCTTTGCTCGACCGATCGCTTCCGAGAGTTCTCCTATCTCATGCTGGAGACGACTGTATCTCTGCTCAGGCGTCTCTTTGACGTCCGAGCCTTCTCCCAGCTGCAACATCAAAGAACATCAGAGATCATGCAATCTGTCAATCACAGATGTTCTGTCAATCAAAGATGTTGTGTCAATCAAAGATGTTGTGTCAATCAAAGATGTTGTGTCAATCACAGATGTTGTGTCAATCACAGATGGGAATACATCAGGTGGGTTTCGTTTTAGCAAGTGGTAAGGTCACACAGAAATGTGAAATTGAGGTGCGGTTTGTCAAAAATTATTTGTAAGTTCTGAGTCAATTATTAAGTAAGAAAAAGGATTCGAACTTCGGACAAGCATTGGAACTCGGTTCAGTTCCTCAGAGGCAGCACAAAGGAAAAGCACAAGAGCAGATGACAACACATAGCTGTTCAAGTAATAATAACAGAACAAGACTGATACAATACAGGTCTGTAGTTGCTCAATGTCTATAAAATCCAATGACCAATCAAATGGCATCACTCCTGAAGTAGTTCTATCCAATCAAAATAAAACTGTGGCTAAACAGAGATCCAAACTATCGCTGCTCTGTCATGACATGATTTCTGATAAACCAGGAACAAAAAGATTAAGAGAATCAACAGACTACAAGGAACAAGATTGAATTGCAGATAATGACATCAGCAAATAGATGGCTCCAATATGGCTCCTAAGGACCTAAAAGAAAGAGTATTCCATCAATGATGAAGGAAATCTTCAGTTAACAGGAGACACTCACAATTTCATACTCAGCCCTTTGACCACCGGTTGGATCTGAAAAATAAGCAGTTTACAAGTCAATAACACTTTGAATCAATCAGTCAGTCAGTCAGTCAGCCAGCCAGCCAGCCAGCCAGTCAGTCAATAAATCAATTGCTACAATCCTCCTCTATTGCTACCATAAATTCACCACCCAGTCTCAATTTAGATCAACTGGTCAACCTCAGAGACATACACACATTTAGTATCTTCGTGAGGTTCCTGTAGGGAGCTATACAAATGGCTGCCTACCTACCTACTTTGCTATTCAATGCCTAGGATTATCATTATTGTGGTAATTGAAATCAACGACAATTTCTAATTTTAACAGTCATCACAGATGCTAAGATTTACATAGTAAGTATGGTTTTAACTGCGTTTTAAAAATAGAAACGCAGAAACACTATTGTTATTATTAGAATAATTAAAATAATTCTAACATGTACAAACTCTCACAGAATTACTACAATACCAGTCTCAGAAAATCTCAGCCATTCAACTCTAAGTAGTTACCATTTGGATTAAAACTCTTTCCTTTAAAACGCTCGAAGGCTTTGGAAGGCGTTACGTCAATATTCTCCACGACATCGCTACCCGACCCATCCTAAAATCAAACGACATCATCGACACTTGAAAACAAAAACAGATTCTCAAAAATGTCTACAGCTTAATGTAATTGCAGGAATGTCACTTGAATTTCTTGACCCAATAATCGACTGATATAAATGTGTGCATAATAATAATGGTCTTATTCCTGAACGCTCAGTTCCCCACAGCCACCATTGCTGCTCGACCATGCTCTGACTCAGGCTACTCTGCTCGCCTCTCCTTTCGACTCCAAATTTAAGTTCAACCTCTTCTGCAATTCCTACCTCAATACCTCCCAGAATCCTCCCCCTTTCAAGCTCCTCATTCTCTACAGATCACGCCATATCAGCTCCTCTGCCCCGACTCTATGGTAGCCCACCCCACGACACCTCTGCACAACCCATATGACTCGAACCAGAGCTTGTGAACTTATGCTGGCCATTTAGAAATTTCAAGCTTAGGATTACATATGGCAAAGAAGTCGGCAGATTGGATGAACTTGGTTAAAACCTACGTGAATCTGTTGGTCGGCTTCTGGCAGGTCAGATGTTTCGTAAACATCCTGTTAATAAAACCAAGTAAATCAGTATTATATTTGAAGTCTAAGGCAAATGATACAGCTGTATATATTTTATCACAAAACAAATTCTGATGAAAGTAGGTTAGATCTATTAATTTCAAACTTAACTGCTAAAACATTTTAAATTGACTTTGGGATCTATTCGCCTTAACTTCGTCTTGCTCTGGTCGCCGATCTCTTTGCTAGGTCTCCAGAGATGACTTTGTGGTTCCACATGCTCGCACTGCCACCAGACAGAAGAGAGCCTTCGCAATTGTTGGTCCCAGTGTTTGGAACAGCCTCCCATCTGACCTGCGCTCTCTCCCATGCAACCTATTTGGCTCTTTCTATAAACTTCTCAAGACTGGGTCTGGAGCACCTCTGATTAGCCATCTTGAAGATGCATTATATAAATTGCATTTATTGACTGATTGACTGTGTCTTTGTATTACCATAGTACATAACGTGACTGTCAAATATGGCGCCACAATGAATTTTCTGTGCAGGCAGACAAATGCCTATAGTGATAGTAGCTCTAGTCTACAACCTACATCAGTTTGTCAACATCTGTTGACCAATAGATGTTGTTTGTAGAGTTGTCTCTGCAACCAGTTAATACTTCGATAGTCTCAAAGTCACAAAGTTAAATTTCTGTATGATTAATTTCAATCAACTTCGTACGATTGAACTGAAGTTAGGCGCTACAAAAAAGTCCACGTAATCATCGCCATTGGCACTATATCGGAAACCGGACTCTGATCTCCCTTAGACTACCCTTTGGACAACCCCTCTGATTCGATGCAGCGCTCGTGAATAAGCTGGTCCTCTACGAGTGGCGCTTTAGAAGTTTGGAGATTACGATTACATTACTACAAAACAGCCGTTAGACAGAAAACAACAGGACACAATATATTACGAATTAACGCAGCCAAATTCGTTAAAACATATTTAAAAACAGTAACTAACAATTCCAGGCATACTACTGTATTTGGCCTCCGCCATCGTTAAATTTAGCAATATCGAAGTAAATTCATTGATAGATTACCATTCAGATTCCACATTCCAGTATTAGCTCAACAGCGCCATCTTTACACTGCTGAACTCATGTTTAGCATTTCAGCTTTAATTACACGGCAGAGGCTTCATGTCTCTAAATTTAATAATATTCAAAGAATCGAAAGATCTTACTTCAATCTCTAGATGTTCTCGAACTGCCTCTAGATTAAATTGCAATATAACCCAGTTCACCTAGCTTGGTGGTCATCCTCAGATGCCCAACATCAACGTCCTATCTTTATGTATACCAGAGCGGTTATTCCATACGACCTTCAACAGTTAGAGAGATCTTGGAGCAGGCTCTTATTTTCAAAGATAGTGACATCAATGTCTACTTTTATCAGAACCGCTATATGCTCCACTGACTCTCCTTAATGCTGCAACTACTTTAATTTTCACCATTGTAAGCACCGGTTTGGACTTTGGCATTGTAATCTAACACTTTTACTAGCTAACATCTCAATGCTTGAATCTGGTCTCGATGCCACTGCTCAACGTTTGGATGCGTTCCTAGGATTCAACCTGTGGACGCATCTGTTAACTGATATGCATTTTATTTGATCATGTCACATTTAACATCATTAAGCCCAGTGCAGAGTGCCTCTGAGTAGATATCTTTAAAAGGCGCTATATAAATGTTTTGCAACTAGAGAGCATAATCAGTGCAAGATGCTGACCCTCATACTCAATTGACTACTTGCATGCGAGTTTCCTCGGTCTGACATCGTGACACCCTTCAGCCGGCTACCCATTGACCTCTAAATGTCCCTCGCACCCATACTGCTAAAGCTCAATCAGTCCAGAAGCATTGCCTATGTTGGGTCCATCAGCTGGGATCACCTTTCATCGAAAGCTACGGTTCAAGCTCCATTGTCTGTCCTTTCCACAGTTTTGCCATTTCCTTAAGTCTGTTTTATTCTGCAGTAATTTCACTGATTTGGGACAAGAGCGGTACTGACGAGTTTTCTTCTTTAAGTAGCATTTTACAAATGTAAGATTACAATGAAAAATCATAATTTCATAACTCCAATCGTTTTTTTCAAGTGAGAGAGAACTGATAATTAAGGCATAAACACAAGCCTCTATCTTCATTGGCCCAGCACCACGCACCATGGAACCAACTCCTAACTAACTGATGAACCAATTGAGTGCCTCTTTTCCTTGCCTCAAGACCATTTCTTTTCTCTGGGTCTCTCACACTGATTAATATGCAATTCAAAAGGTGCTATATCAATTTACAGACACAATACAGAGTTGCATTCTTTCCTGGTTCATACCAACGACAACTTAATACAACACACAGAACCAGTTATATTGCTTCAAGTCAGTGGAATGTCAACAGTCATTTAGACTCACTCTTAGTCAATAGCCATTTAGACTCACTCTTAGTCAATAGCCATTTAGACTCACTCTTAGTCAAAATCCATTTAGTTACACAGGAATGCATCTGTCCAGCTTTTATTCTCTACATTTTATAAGTCTCCTGAACGGACTGATAATCGAAATAATGAAATCAATCCAAAACCACATTTAGAATATTCCTGTTAATAGCAGAAATTCCCAAAGTCATAATGCTCCCTAAATTTTGATATTGTCCCCATAAGCCATTTGTCAAAAAGATGCAGAGGTTATCTGGTGAGAATTTCTGGGAATCTGAAGAAATCTGCACTATATCAATGTTCTTGTAGCTGATGCTGGGGTTCCAACCCTTAGATCCCATCCCCACCAAATTCTACACTGTCATTTATAAGTTGTAAGTTACAAACATTTGTGATTCTGGCGATTTTGTCTTCATTTTTTAAAATGATTTAAACAGCTCGAAGCACAAACAACGCAAAACAGAAACGTTTCACACAGACCAACTTAGTCCAAAACAATTAATGAATTTCCACAACACTACACATACCAGCTACAAACACTTAATATACCAAACAGAACTTGATTCTCAAATATTAACCACCAGCACGGTCATCTCGCTATTAAAATTAAATCCACCTCGCCAAAAACACGGCTGCAACCAACTCTCCTGAATGCTGATGCATCATAACAATCATCTCCAAACTTCAAAAGCGCCATAATTTTAATTGTTTCGAATGTGCATAGTTGATAGCACAAACAGCCGGTGTTGAGGGCAGAGGAGCACAACGGAACCAAACGTCCAGAGCGCACAAGTGATCAGTCTCTTTTTGGCGGATACGGTTTTGTCTCCTCCATGACGGCTACGTAGATGAAGATCGCGAGAAAGACGTGAACAGCTATGATGGCAACGATCGCCGAATAGAAGTAACTGTTAGTCGTAGTCATAGAAAACAGACCTGTGCAAAGAAATGCAGTCAAATTCTACAAATTGCAAATTATAAAACAAATACGAGAAAACAATTGTTTTGAAAACTATTGTCTTGTCATTGCTAATAATTCTATTTAAAACTATTAGGCCACCCCAATGACAAATATATACCTAACTGGCAGTGATTCAAACAGAGTGATTTATCTAAATTGCTATGGGCAATATCATCAGCAATGACTATATTATGGCTGCAGTGTGACAGCTCATTTGCCTTGGAATTAATGAATATTATAATCTTTATTACAATAATCTATTACATAATTTTCTTAATTAAATCTGAGAATTAGCATACAGCAATACCAAAAAATCTATCTCACTGTTGCTTACACAGTCAATTCATAAACATTAATTAATTAGTTTATAGAATCTGCTCTTGTTTCAGTTTGCTTACTTACTGAATGAATAAGGCTTAAGACTACCTGTTGCAGCAGGCCTACTGACTGATTTACTTGCTCCAGTTGACTCTTACTGACTGACTGCACATAAGCACTGACCTACATAAGCAACTGTTAGCAGCTGGCACATATGACAGTGGTATAATATTTTGTTGTATTTGTAAAATGCTGGTGTACTGATGCAGAAAAATTTCTCATAATAAGAATTGAAGATGACCGTTTTATCGCATAATACAGATGTTTATTTGAACAAAAGACAGTTACTTCTATCAAATAAAATTTATCAGTATATGTCTTTTATAACCGCTAGAAACTCGAAAACATCTTGCATGGTATACCTTCAAAAATGATAAATTTGCTAAAGAAGTACGTTAGCAGAGGCAAGATAATCATCAACGTCGTAAGAAAACCGAGTTTCTTAAACAGATACGTCGGATTCTCTTGGACACTGAAAATAAACACAATATACATAGTCATAAAAATATATTCTCTGTAATTGTAATAGTGGTCTACTGACGGGACTTGCCAGCTCAATCACATAAATTTTAAGATTTAAAACAAAACCATATTCAAATGCATACTTAAATTTACCTCGTGAAACAATATATAATATCTAGAAGCTATATAACGCATCATATTTGGGCTATATAAACGTATTTAGTTCGTGCCACCCTAATAAAACCTCGACTAAACATAACACGCAAGGACAAAGAATAAAACAGCAAAATTCTGTAGTAAAAGACTCGGTTTAATATTAAAACAACTCTCAGCAAATAAATATCATGTTTCCAAACACAACAAACAAGTAACATACTTCCAAAACGGCGCATTATTGGTATCAATTCTTTGGTTCTCCATGATGATTAGTGATTACAGATGACACGAAGAATATATATCATATGTACCATATGAACTAATTAATGACGTCATCGTGCACTCTATCGTCACGTGTCCACGATGCTTCGACAACATCGTTTAAACGCTTCTGTATCTTAATTGCAATAAAATCTTTTTCTGATTTAACGAATATAGACTAATAAACTTATGCAACTAATTACTAATCTGTTCTCAACTTATTATAGAATGACGTTGACAAAATTTACAAGACTCAATCGCTAAGTGACGCTACTCTATCTAGCTCAGCGGGTGCAAAATGTAGAGTAATATATACTTACTGCTGTGTTTTATTGGTACTAGATTTGATGAACTGGGTTGCGCTGGACGTCGCTGGTTCTGTTGAAAGCAGCCTCGTATAATTATAATTCTCATTTAAAATATCGCTCTAACCCGAACTTTTAGTAATGAAATATTCTGCTGCCTTATTTTAACTAAGTTTTTGCACATTTCTTCTCTGTGTGAAATTTAACATTCAAATCGTGAGTCCAATGAGATAGGAGGAGGCCCTGATTTTAATCCTAATCTTCCGGATGTTCTCTGAGCCTAACTGAGCTATTATAATAATCATGGTCATCATAAGTCATGAGATCATTGTGCCTGAGATGTTTAATGTTGCATGGTCATAATGAATGCGCATTATGAAGGAAGCATCTATCGAGCTAATAGTCCTATGTGAGTGTACATTTTTTGAACGTTGATATTATGTGCCGGCAGCGCGTTTGCAAGCGGTAAAAAATAGTACATAAGTACATACTTACTTACTTCTTTGTTGAATCGACTCGTAATATAATGGTCTGGGTACCTGTGCCATGTGGATTTTTTCAGTGGTTGTTTCGTTACCTTAAATCACTTTGACGATTGCACCACGCTCGTGTAAAATTAATAGCGAAGCGAAACTATTTTATGTAAGTGTGCAAATTATTATTTAAGGCCTCCTGTTCGTTCTATTGCGCTGCTTACTGTTGGATTTGTAATTGTCTAGTGAGAGAGGCATTCGTTATCGAGCACAATAATGGATGGCGTTGTTAAAGCGGGTTTTTATTTGCTGATTTGACAACCACGTTTAAGCGAGCACGTGATCACAACATTAACCATTGCATTGTTAGCGCTACATAAATAATGTAAATAATCGTTCTTTTTATTTCGCAATTTCACTACATCATTTTTCAGTGGCGTACGTACTCGATCAGGCAGAAGCAGTCTTTCATGTTATACAGCGCGACTTTAAGTCAGAGATGCTCCCGACCCAGGCCATTGTCCTTACTGACGACGAGGACAATTTTTATGTGATTACGTAGCTAACTGATCAGTGGTCAAGAAGAATAGTTGGTCCCAAGGTTCTGAGGTGGCCTAGTCCAACTGGCAAAACTTCTACTTAAAGAACCGCTTTAACTGGTAAATTACCAAGTGATGTTTTTGCAGTTGTAGGCTATAATGGAAGAAAATCCTTTTCCAGATCTCAAAATTGCCGACTTTGAGTTTCTAAACAACCTAGAAGCGCGCGAGAAATGTAGCCGCTGTGGAAAATCTCGCATGTACTACTGCTACACCTGCTTCACTGCGCTGTCGTCGCTTAGCAACCAAATGCCGTACGTGAAGGTTCGTTTCGGCACACTACAGACAACCTGATGTTGTCAAAATGATTATTATGCCAGCAGCTATAAAGTTTAACGGTGTGGCTTTTATTTTTCAAATAGGCATTGCATTTTCTGATAGTTTTTTCATTTCGTAGTCATGGCTTTCGTCACTGAAGCTGTTCTTTTTCAAAGCAAGGTTTTTATTCTAGATTAATGTCTTCAGTGGAAATTTTGCTAGTTGCTTGTAACAGCTGTCAGGAAATGTGTTTTAAAGAGTTGTAATCATAAACTCCAAACTTCTAAGGTGCCACTTTAAAGTCAAGCGCAGTACACCAGCTTGCTCACAAGTGCTGTTTCAAGTCTCATAGGGGTTGTCCAGAGGAGGTGCGAGTCAAATTCATACTTTACCATTAATGGGATCCACGTATATGTAACAGACAACATTCTACGACTTCGGCTTAAATCGCCTTTATGTACACAACCTAGTCTTTTATTGCTACCCATTTAATTAATTAATTAATTTATTCTGAGCATTTATATAGTGTCCTTTCAAGAACCCACTGAGGAGTGCTCCCAGCACAGCCACGACTAAAGGAAAAGACTTAAAGGACCTGTAAAAACCTGATGGCTGGGCCACAAGCAAAGATGTAGAAAGTTTGCCATTTTGCCCATTACATGTTGTCTGAAAATATTGCAGGAACTATTTACATATCTGATTTCCATTACATTACGTTAAATTGGTACTTGTTTCTTTAGCTGCCCTTCAAGGTGCACGTTATTAAACATCCGGGTGAGGTGTGCGGTAAAAGTACAGCAGTTCACGCAGCCGTCTTAGCAACAGATGACGTGACCATATACACTTTTCCAGACATCCCGGAATACGAGGCAGATGTTCGAGTAGGAACAGCTTTTAGTTTCTTATAAAAAATTCATGCATCCAATAATTTCGTCCTGTAAAATAATAATATTAATAATGTTTCTTTATTTATTCAAACTGTCAAGTATGCAGTAAGATTACATGTAATGAAATGTAATCGAGCATTTATATAGCTGCCTTTCAAGGTATTTAATCAAAGGTATATGATAAAGTAATGATGATGATGAGTTCTCTGACCAAAAGCAGGTCCATTGGCTTATATGCCTCCTGGCGATGAGATGAATGAGGTGGTTTCCCGTTGCCTTCCTCTCAGACAATTGTGGGTGAGCAACTTATCCAGGGTTCGACCCTGCGACTTAAATTCAAGGATAGGGAACTCATCATTACTGTGTAAAGAACCAGATTTGTATATAATTTTAATATTTTAATATAATATTAAAAGTTGAAGTAGATATGTATAATATTTTAAAACCAGGTTGTGCTCGTGTACCCGGGAGGAAACGCTGTAACAATGCAGGATTACGTGCGATCTCTGAAATTGGCGAACGAGAACAGCTGCCCGGAATCAGAAAACAAACATGCCGTTTCTTCAACTGAAAAACCTGTCTACACGGACGACTTACGCGATGTTGTCTGTCCAAAAATAGTAACAAACGTCGCCATCGGTTTTGAAGATTCCAGACCAAACATCTCAGAAGCCGACGAGCCACAGAATAAAATTTCCAAACACTGCATCGAGGTCGGTGAACAAGAATTACAGCCAGAAGAAGGAGTGCAGAAGCAATCTCTAGCATATTACAAAGAAGAAGAGGCCAATAACATGAAACAGCTGTCAAACCTTTCTTTCCAGAAACAACTGCCTGGTACTTACGGAAAAGCAAAGCTGCTTGGTCTTTCCGATCTTGCCGTTGACCGACCTGGAAACCCAATCGATGTGGTAGTATTCATCGATAGCACTTGGTTCCAGGTGCATAAAATCTCATCGGACCCTCGTCTTTCGGGTAAGCACCAACTGTGAACGTATTCCTATCAAAAAATATATCCACATCTGCGACCTATGGGGGAACTGTCGGATTTGGACTTGGATGGGGCTTCTGCTGTGGATTACCATTCCAATTGAAGGAGTCAGGGATGTTTCAAGTACTTAGGTTTCAAGTACTTAGGTTTCAAGTACTCAAAAACTGTACTCAAGTACATGTACTGAGGGAATAAACAACCTCTCTGGAAGCAACCGTTCATTGATGCCCTGCACATCTGCATCATAATGGAGCTACTGTCGTGGAACACATTAGAGCGCCACCCTGGGGGCAGAGAGAATTTGGGTTCAAACATCTCCAAGATGGTTATTCTGCAGGGACCTAGGGGATTCCTTCTCTCACAGCTGCTCAGCACCTTTGATTGATGCTTGGTCATCAGATAGTGGTACTCTGATAGTAAAACATTTTAACTGAGTGATTTAATGTTTCTGTACATTCGGCTCAGACTGTTGTTTATGTACAATGCAAATTCTGCTGGTATTGCAGAGCTTTAAAATTGTTCTGTATACCGCAAACTTAGTCAACTCGTACTTAATTCTTTCATTGGAAACTCTGCCAGTGTTGCAAAGCCATAAAATAGCATTGTAGTACATCATGATCCTTTGCTTCAATTGCTTCCTCTCTTTGGAATGCGCTTTATATCCTTCTGTTTGCTCTAATATTCCATCTGGCAGTCATTCGCCCTCACTTATCTCAAAACCTGCTTCTTCTCGTGGAGCCTTGCACACTGGCAGCGCTTCTGAACAGTTCACCCTACTAGAGGCACTCTATAAATACTTAGATACAATGCAATGACATGATTTAATTTCTTCCTTCGTGTACAGGTCTACAGCGCATCGAGCTGACGTTGCATGACACAAAGTTTTGGCGACCTCAGACAGACAAGCCGTCGACCTACCTATCGACGATTGAGGCCATATACTACTGTGCAAGGGAATATCACGAGTGCGTCTTGGATGTTGCATACGAGGGACAGTACGACAACCTATTGTTCCTCTTCTGTTTCTTCTACCACAAGATCAAGACCCTGGCTTCGAAAACAGGCAAAAAACTGAAGGCTTACCACGAGGAACGACGCAAAAGGCCGAAAACAAGCTAACTGCTCTGCGTATGGTAGTTCAGAACGAATACATTTGTTATTCCTCGTACTGAAATCGTGCTATCTGCGGCAGTCACCACAGAGCCATCGACAGAAATTCCGGGCCATAGGCAAAGAAATTCATGGCCCCAAAGCAGAGCAGTCACAGGCCTCTTAGACAGAAGTGGGCATTTTCTGTTGCAAAAACTGATAAGTATGGGTAGTATTAAGATGCTTGAAACTTAAACTGATTGTGGTTAAGTGTCAGTAATATTATATTTGAAAAGGCCGCATAAATCATAAATGTCTTCTGGCCGTAATCCCTCTCATGTCTGCATTTGGATAACTCCAACTTCCTTCGTTGTGAACATCCTTTATGGATGCTCCCTAAGGCTCTGGTTCTGGGATTTGTTCCAATTCCATATTTCCAAATCGTAGTAAAAGTGTATTATTTCTTAGATTACCAGCTTCCTGTCTGTTTTTTTAGAGATCACTTTGCTGGTTTGCTGCTCTTATTTTTAAAGTTATTAAACTGCACATTGCACTTATTGACAATTTATCATCCTATTTCAGTGGTTCAATTAAACAAGCCGAGGTTAAACATCATCCGAACTGCTTGTTCTCATTAATTAAGTCAATCATTCTATGTAATTTATATAGCGCCCCTTAAAGATAACTTTTCGGAGGTGACCCAGGCCCGGTCAAAGAGGAAAGTTTATAGAAAGAGCTGGACAGGTCCCACAGGAGAAAACACAGGTCAGAGGGGAGGCTATCCCAAACAGAGGGATCCACAACACAAGTCAGAGGGGGATGATATTTGAAACATTATTGATGTCATTGTCCTTCATTTTCTTTCGCCTCTTGCTATCTGCAGACGCGAGTTGATTTCCTCGATCGAGCGACGCAGACGATTCGCATCATTGTGGAAATAGACGAACAGTTCTCGCTCAGTGGCCAGATGAGCATCTTCATGCAGACTCTGCCAAACACAAGACATACAAGGCGTCCATCTGTCCTAATACTCGTTTTAGCAATGACGCCCAGCGAATGAAAAGCTGAGTCGACCTGTGGGAAGGAAAGGGACTGGTCTTCCTGTCTTCATTAATTGACACGACCTATTAAGATACCAATTATTGCTAATAATTTTTTTTACAATACCAATAAATTGAGAGAATTAATTCTCTTCAGAAAATGATGTTATATCACTCACAAGTACTTAAATATAGTAAATATGTAGGCATATTTCTCACCTTTTTGCCAACACAGTACAAAATCTCAAAGGTTCTATGTAGTGAAAAGTGACACCCAAGACCTAGTATGGCTAAAATGAAATAGTTTTACCTTTTTCTTATTATTGACGTCCGACATGATATCCATAACGGCTTGCTCCAGTTTGATAAGCAGTCCATCGAGTTGGCTCATGGCATCCATGAGAGCAGGTGGACTCAAAACAGGAAGACCCTTTGGGACCAGTCCACTGTCGAGATACAGAAGAGCCTCACACCTTCCAAGGTTCTGCTCGCTATCAACAGAACCAGATTTAAGTGAGCATCCTAACGAGCAACTCAGCACGATTTGTCTTTGGGTCAAATGTGTAACGTTATGGAGCCTTGTATGGCTGCCGACAGTTACATTCGACTTCTGTAATAGCCTGTCATCATTTATTCATGCTCTGTCTGTAATTATACTGCGGTTTGTCAGTTTGAAATTATACGAAGATTGCTACAGGTCTTAGCCTTGAAAGAAGTGCCATCATAGAAATGATTGCTTTTGTGTTGGACGTGTTTTTTGTGTTGAATCTTTGAAGGTTTCCATTGCATTTATAAATCCTGGTCAACATACATTCTCAAATTACCAGCAGACATGTCCAATATTATCATCAAGCACAAGTTATAAATGTTACAGGCAATGTATGAAACAGAGATTTAGTAAAATGCGATTTTTTAGATTTTAGGCAATTTGTAAAATCACCCATTTACGGTTAGAGTTCGGGTTAGTTTTAGGGTAGGGGTTGGTGCAGGATTAGGGTTAATGTAGGGTTATGGTTTTACAAATTGCCTAGGTAGTTTACAAAATCCATGGTTTCATACATTGCCTGTGACATATATAACTAAACACACTGCAGAGTCCATACATGTATCCAAATCACATAACATATCTCTACACATTTGTACATAATGTTATTTGGAACATGTAATGTTTATATTGGAAAGATTGCACTTGGATCAGATATAAACATGCTCTTGACTGGTTTAACTTGGAAACTCAATGGTACTGTGGCAAGTGTGCTGGACTGCAGAGGTTCTAGGTTCAAATCCAACCAGGGCAGAAATGTGGTTCGAGATATGTCCCCCACAAATTCCACCATGTTTTGAGTACACCGACTGCATGCTGTCGGTTGGTAGAGGAGACAGCAAGGGAGAGGACTGGCCACCCCCACTCCTATGCCGAGGCTAAGAAAGTGAAGTCGCTAACACCTCATACGCACGGTTGCTTCAGAGCGGCTCGCTTAAGGGACAGCTCTTCTTTTCTTTAATAGCAGCTAACATCAATTGGTGACCAACACCATTGCAGAACTCGTTAAGTCAGAGAAAAAATATCTTACAGATCTGCCAATTGACCTCTTTCCCTCTGATTGGCCGACTGAAGTGACGCCCTCAGTGCCCCGACCCGATTCATCAGTTGATCGGAGTTTCGGGCGAGGTCTTCGTAAGTCGTGAAAAGCTTCTTTTGCTGACCGTCTGTTTCGCTCAATGTCTGACCTAAGCACAAACATCGCTTTGTTACTAAAGACTGGCTGTGCTTCAGGCATCTGCAGATAATTATCATGGATGAACCAAAACTCGGTTTGTATACTGTTATTTTTATTTACAAAACAACAATGACCTAACTAAAAACATAAATACTGCTACTATTAGTGCTTACTAGTCTCAACCTCCTAGTGTAAACTAAGGCAAAATGAAAAAATTCATAAAAGTTGTGCAAACTGCCAAACTAAAAATCAAGATAACGAGACTTGTTTAAATGTTCGAAACTTGGACTCAGCAATTTCAATCTCGATTCATCCCTAATAATTAATTAACTGTTCAATGGATTTCTTGGTTTCAAATGTCCACATTCCTTGGAGAATAATATCTCTATGACTATCCACAAAGCTCAGGATCTCCCGATACTTAAAACACAAAAAATCTATTGACACCATTTAAGCCCAATTCTGCCTCATACATCTCACAATAACTCCATCGTGTCATTACTAAAACATCAACAAAGTTTAAGGATTCAAGTTTCACGAGTCAATCTGCTTTAATACATTTGCCAAAATACTTCATTGACAATGTTTAAAACAGTACAGAACTGTTACACATACCGCATTCTCTGTTGCATTGTATTTCAATTGAATCAGAACACAATAGCTGACAGAGTGCAGACATTTAAATATGAAATCTTGCATCTTGAGAGTTAGATCACCAAGTTAGTTCGCCTAATGAATGAGATAGTAAGACTAAATGCAATGAATTATTAGGCTGACTAATTGGCCCGACGGACTAGGACATGTTCAGGTGATTATACCCTCAGAATAATTTAACGGGCGGAGTTTGGGACGTCTTTGGCCATAGACTCTGTTTCTACTTACGTAAGGTCTGATCCAAGTAATGGAGGAATTTGTCTCGCGAATCGACCGTCGTCCTTTGCAGCTGGTTTGAAGACTCCTCGATTTCAGACATCATTTTCTGAATAATAATTAACAGTAATCATTAAAACAGTTTACACAACACTGTTGCTTCACCTCTTCAAGAACTCTTACTCCAAGTCACCTGTTCATCCACCTTCCAATTCTCGACCTAAATGACACCCACTATAACAGTTACCAGAATCAGACCACCTTCGAACAACTCTCTAACTTGTTCATGTCTTTATTCACGAGCACAGC
This sequence comes from Bimastos eiseni, assembly GCA_959347315.1. Classification (NCBI taxonomy): domain Eukaryota; kingdom Metazoa; phylum Annelida; class Clitellata; order Crassiclitellata; family Lumbricidae; genus Bimastos; species Bimastos eiseni. The sequence goes on from OY365811.1 coordinate 1,870,535, forward strand.
GCTCGTGAATAAGCTGGTGCCCCGTGCTCTGCTTTTGTATGGCACTTCAGACGTTTGGAGCATGCGATTACAATTAACAGTACCAGTCGTAAGCGTAAAAACAGAATTTCAATTGAATTTTGAAAGGACAATTGGTCTCCCAAATCAGAAATGAGAAGGCGGTTCAACGTGATTTTCACAGAGGATTTCTACCAGATATAAACTTGCCATTCTGTCGTCTAAGGCGCTGGACATCTGCTTCAGCATGAGACTCATGGCAAGCAAGAGTTTCTGTATGTCACGATGACCTCTCGCTTCCCACTCCAGTGCCATCGTCATGAACTCGTTCCGTGACCGTTGAACAACCAGGTGCTCGATTAACTGTCGAAAAATAATGATCGACCAATCATAATTGTAATGGTACATTTATATAGAGCCAACCTAAGAGCAAAGGCAGTCAATGCATCAACCAGTATGACGCTAAATGTCAATCACAACTAATTAGAATAATAATATTCATTCAATTAAACACTGACAAAATGCAGTATGATCATGTGAACTAGCAGGATAACAAGTTCAAAGGAGTCGATTTTATGAGGGTTCTGTCGACAGTCGGATGCTCAGAGTACTGACGTTATTACTGTAATTATATACCTCTGTTCTAAGACTAGGGAGGTTCAACAAGAAGCAAAGCGACAGCAGAGAGTTAGGACTTTCAACAGTCATCAATAACCCAACTCTTGCAGATGAAAAACTAAATAAAATTGCTGAAAGGAGAAAAAGAGCAGCAAATAAAGCATTTTTATCATGGCTGCTCATAGCAAAAGCTAGAAAACACCACAATGGGTGAAGTGCTAGAGACTTCATTTTCTTAGCCTCAGCATACAAAGGCAGTCCTGTCCCTTGCTGTCTCATCTTCCTACCGAATCAAACGACGAAGGCATCGATAAATTACGAGTAATAAAACACAGATGGACTTCTAACCTGATCCTGGTTACTTGTAAAGTAATCCTGTCGTGAGATCTTGAGGTCGTAATCGCCGCGAAGGATCTTGGCAGCCTGAAGTGATGCGCTCTCTTTGATCAGTGTAGGAATCAGTTGGTCACCCAGCTGACCGATCTCTTTGTTCATGGCACTGAGCTGGGTCTGAGCACTCTTTAACCTGGCACTGAGACCACACAAGGCAAATAGTTAGTTCATTAGTGACACATGTTGTGACGACGCCTAAGGCATATGGTGGCAAAGAATAAATAATAACATAAATCATCGTTTAATTTCAAGCCGCGGCACAATCCCGAACAAATGATGATAAGTTTTTACAGAAGTCAGAATTTAACTGTATGCAGATATGCAAGGCGCACTTGATTTAGCCAATGAAATAAGGACTAGTTAACCTTACAGAGGAAACAGCAATTGAACTCTGTGCCCTAGTGTGCAATCCATCGTTATATGGTTCCCCATCCCCAAATTGGCACACCAAATTCAAGCCGCCAACAGGTGACCAACCTGAGTTCGCTAGGACTTTGGTGGAAAATGACAAGTCTCAATTGAGAATAAAATGACAAAGAGAGTGGACAGAGTTTGGGAAACCAAACAATACATTCACCAAGAATAGTTCTAGTTTCACGTAAATGCCCAGGAGACATTCCACCGTGTTTTATACCGACTATAAGACTGTTCTATTTAGCCCGGCACTAAATAAATCCTCCAAATAAATACCATAAATAAATATCGAATTTCTACCAAACATGGACTTTAACCATGAAATGTAGAAACATATGTCTGTTGACGCTGGAGTCTATTTGGATACCTGAGTTGCGGAATGTCGCTGGGATACGGTTGATCTTTCAGACGCTGAAGCATCTGGTCGTGAAAATCGCACGTCGCACTGACCCTTCGCTCTTCGACGGCCGCGTTTATTCGCTTGGTCTCGTTCAGTGGATAACTGAAACCCACAAAACAACAATAAGAGGAGTCATTGTTTGTGATCAATTGACGAAAGCGCCATTCATAGAGACGCTCCAAATCTCAACAACAATCGCTTAAAACTATCAACTGCTTTACTGCAACTGAACTTTTTCATTCATAATAGTAATATCTTTGTTTAACGTAATGTAATATGCTTTATTTCTTAACGTAATCTGAGTTACTTTCAAACTGACAGACTGTAGTATGATTATAAGTACAGTATGAATAAATGATGACAAGTTATAAGAGTAGTCGAATCTAATCTGTCGGCAGCCAATCAATGCGCCCATCATGCTATACATCTGATATAACCTACGGAATCGAACTTGGTTATATAAAATGAATTATTAATCATTTAATTAATTACTCTAATAATAATATAATTATTTATATTCATTGCCCTAAGGCAATTATCAATTTTACTTACAAGGATTGAATTCGTGCTAGTTCCTTGCAGTCGTCTAAGTTCACTCTCTCCTGTTCGCCTCTGATGAGAAGTGAATCCGGATTACTGATCTCAAGGAACTCGTATCTCGATCCCTCGTTCTGACCAGCCATCTGAGCTATGCCCTGCACAGGTCATGAACCAATCACAGTCATTCATTGCGAGAATAAACAAACACATGGCAATTGGCAGCAATACGTATGTACACATCGACAACAGCGCCATGGAGATTTCAACACTCAATTTCATTTATTTTTTAACGAGATATGCTAACAATGATTCAATTTTTAACGTAAAATGAATTTCACTATATGATTTACTCTTTAATGTGACACACAATAAATAAATAAAAGAGATTTGTATGAAAATATCAACAAATAGGACAAATCTGTATGAAAAAAAAAAAATATTTATGAATGAAGAATCAAAACAAATAAAATAAATATGCAAAAAATCTGTCAAGGAATAAAAATATTCTCATAACTGAAAATTGGCTTTAAATATAAACAGTCAAGAATCACCTCGAAGAACTGTTTCTTAGTAAAGACTACGAGCGACTGAGCGTAGCGTTCCTCTGCCCGATGGTATGACTCGAGGTCAAAATGAGACAGAAACACTGGACAATCATCTCGTCTCTCGGCGTCGGTGCCAGATGCCGAAGCCCGATAGATGGAAGTCAGCTGGTGTACGGCAGGTGTAAGGGAATCCAGGGCGGCATTCATCTGCAGAAGGCCAATCATAGAACAGACAACTGGGTCAACAAGGTCACAGAATGCAGCAATTGCAACATCTGCAGTGGACCAATAACAGAACGGACAACTGGGCGAACAAGGTCACAGTATACAGTAATTTCAAACCCTATATCTATGTGTTTGTCAGTTTGAAATGACGATCTCATAATATCATCTACAAATGCAGTTTTGAGTCATTCAGCCCAGAAGCAAGAAAACTGTGACAACCAGCCTATAATATCCAGTCAAATAGAAACATAATTTGTATTTCTCCGGCCCCAAAGCCAAAACCACTTTCAGGAAAAAAGACACGATTCCTTACAACAACAAGTTAGTCTGAAACACACTTTTGAGTTATCGAGCTCAACTTGCTCTAAGCTCTTCCGGTATTCCAGCTCTTTGACATCCTTGACCGCTCCGATCCTGGCTAGACGATCTGAAAGAGCTGTTTCGTGCATAGCCAACTTCTGAGACTGACTCATCAAGATTTCTTTTCGATGCCTCGCACAGGAAATTTCGTCCTTCAGAAAGGTCAGTTCGTCACGAATTCTCTCGTCTGGCATCTCAAGAACATCCTTTTCGAACAGTGTCAAGTTTCTGAGGGCTCTCTCCAGTGACTCACCTTCAAGAATGCCATCGTTTGAAGACTCAAGCCGTTTATACCTAGGATTTTTAAACAAAATGCGATTAGGGGAAGGCCACTGAATTCATCCATTTTCAGAAAGTGTTTGCTTATTGTCGTCATTACCCATAAAACCACTCAAAGACACGGAAATAAAGACACAGTAACAAAGGTAATTTTTTCAAATTTCAAGCAAGTCTCATAGCTGCCAGAAATTATAATTACAGTATTGTCAAATAAGTAAACATGTATCCAAATAATTATTCCTATGGTGTTTTAAGGAATTCTCAACAGCAAGGCTGTTACTAAATATATATAAATATATATATATACATACACAATAATACATATATAGTAGAAATTAGAAAATATACATATATCTGTCTCCCACTCTTTCTTGCCCTGTGTCCTCTCTCTACTTTGGTACTAGGGCATAACCGAGTAGACAATTTTCACCAGGTGCCGAATCCGAGTATTTGTATGAACTTTTTGCCGGATCCGAATAGTAGCGGCAAATGTGGTCAGCGAGTATTGGTGGCGCTGGCCTTGAAAATTTGGTACGCAATAGTGGAAATACGCATGTTGCGCACAAAATGTTCATTTAAAACATATTAAAAGATGTACAAAAAAAATTGATCTTTTATCTTTCTTTTGGTTCACAATTGCATATTTTGCTTTCATGCAGCGCTGCCACTACCAGCGAGTACCATCCGTAGCAAAGCGTAGTTAACCTGCCATGTGCACGGCTACGGAGAACTATCTATGGTCAACAACGCAGAGTCTATAGCAATATCCTTCATATAGCGTATTGTCGCATTCTAGGCTATAACAATATATTTATTATTTAATAACTTTATTTGTCAAAAAACTGTAAAACCTTGTTATAAAATTTGAAATTGAAGGTATCAACAATTTCTTTACTATCTACTGTTTACCGGAAAGTGGGTGGAGCCAATTCACGCGGGAAAATTACTGATTTGGTTGCCACTTGGGGAATGCAACCAAAAGAAATTAAAATTTATAAATTAACATAATTATTCTAAAGAGAATTCAATTGAACGTTAAGTTCTTGTTTAATTAATCAATAACTTAGAAGTAAGTCTGTTAGTCCTAAATTTATTTGATGAAAAAATATTATTTTATCCCAAAAAATAATTTTTTTTGAAAAAAGTAATTTTTAGCTATTTGCGGGGGTAATATATGCCGAGGCAAATGCTTCCAAATAGTCCAATATTCGGCCGAGACGAATTTCCGAGGTCTTTTCCGGTTATGCCCTATTTGGTACAATAGCAAATGGAAACAATCAGATGCCTTCTGATTCTTACTCATTTAGTTCAGATGGATCAAGAATGTTCGACGGCTGGATTTCATCACAGAACCATTGCAGAAATGGTAGGAGTTCTTCGTTATCGAAGATCCAGTCCAGACTCTGTCCATCGAGATCGTTGGCGCCGGGATAACCAATTCGCTTCAAGGTCTCCACAAACTGCTTTCCGCTCATGACAGAATTCAGTCTGGCACAATCAAATAATTGTACAGATCAATTAAAATGGTTTGCTGGATTCAAGAAAATGTTTGCTCTAATTAAATTGTCCAATTAAGGAGTATAGAAAAGACTAATTATAAACACGGACTAAACCACATCCAACAAACCACTAACACACATTTAAACTACACTGCAAGCACATAATTTACTTTAATCAGTATGCTAACTGTTTCAGGCAAAGTGAACCTCAGCCACCCATGAAAACTGTTGCCTTTTTACGCTAAAGATTTAACACGCCTCATAAATGCAAGTGCTTAACGCGAATAGATTAAATATGAAGTGGGTGTCTATTCAAGGTGAACCAATTGTATGTCAGAACCAATTATATGAATCAAATCCAGGAATAGTAACAGCATGCTATATGTCATTTAGCATGTTACTGAATGTATTCGCGTTCATACTTTTTATCTAATTTGTATCGGCCAATCACGGCACACCTACGATTTGCCTTCAGGCCAAGATACTAAATGTTGTACGAAACTTGAGACCTCCGATACTAATAGCATACAGACATACCTACGACCATGTAATGAGCGTATTGATCAATTATACTAAAAAAAATGCGCTACATAAAGACTTGCTAACATTACAAATAGTCCAAATCAACCGTTCGATAAATCACGGAATCAATATAACTGTACGGTACGTGCAGGTACGTGCTCGTGAATAATTGGGTACATTGCGCTTAATTTGTTGTCGTGTTTCCAAGGCTCAACGGTATCGAGACAGACAGACGGCGGAAAATTAGCTCCCATTTACGATAATTCTAAATCCTACTATGCAAAAATCAAAACACCAGTTAAACCAAGCGTCATTTTTCCAATGCCAAAAATAATAACGAGAATATTAACTGGAAACAAAACCTGTTAAGACTTTTTAATCAATCACCCGCTCAGCTTTGAATAAATAAAATATAGAAAAGTACTTAGTTTTGTCCACAATCAACCAGAATAGATTTCAGATATCGTAATCGTAATCTCCAAATTTCTATAGCGCTACTTTAAAGCTAAGCGCAGGGCACCAGCTTATTCACGAGCGCTGCGTCAAATCAAAAGGGTTGTCTAAAGAATAGTCCGTGGGCGGTCAGAGTTCGGTTTCCAGAAGGTCAGCAGGGAGGCAGAGCTCGTATTTCCCAGCATCCTTGACTTTTTTATGAAGCACCAAACCACCACAGCACCATGCACTAACACCACAGCACTAACTTCGCCACTGCAAGAACTCAGGCAGTGCCAGTCCCAAACCCTGCCACTGCAAGAACTCAGACAGTGCCTATCCCAAGCCGGGATAAAGGAGGAGTGCGACGCTAAGGATCATTGTTATCACACAGCGCAGTTAAACTGCCACTACCACCATCCACAGCTCTAACTGAATTCGGACGCTGCTCGTACTCTAGCAGAACCAGTGTCAAACACGAATTAATCGTCTTTGTACAAACACAGCGTCGTTAAATAGTAACCACTAGGTTTACCGTTTACTACCAACCTTAACTGCTAAACTTCGTCAGAACTCGTAGGCCTAACAAGAATAAACTTGGCACTGGCACAGTGCCAAGTCTGAAAAAGGCAGTATACTATAGGGCAACGTAAAAACCCAACAGAGGACTACTATTTAAACTCTTCAAATGAATGCATAAACGAATGAATTTTTGAACGAATGAAAGTGTGTGAACGAATGAATGAATGAACGAATGAATGAATGAATGCAGACTGCTTCGGATGGCAAAAAATATTTATCTATGCCAATTCTCGGACAGGAAACAAATAATTGAAAAGGTGCTCTTGCAGTATTGACGTTACCCGGTCAATGCCCTATATATCCCACCGTCAGCGGGGACCTGCAGGCCCTACCAGCCTGGTCAGCCCAAATAGATAGCCGACAGACGGACAAAGAGGCCGAGGAGTGGTCCTAATGCCACTCCTGAGAGATGGTGATAGAGATTTAGACGTGCTGGGAAATACCAAATGAAGGCAAAGGAAACTACTTCTGTCCGATTAGAGACTGGCTTTTGGAATAATTCAACAGAATTCCATCAGTCAAATTAATTTTATAAAAGCCCAATAGGACGTATATGACTTTTCCCGAACGCATTCAGATTGCTGTAGGCTTAGAATCATTATCGCGCATTTAGGCCCTGTTTGGCCTATGAATTCATTATGACACATAGGTCGATCGGCACATTTTTTGTATTAAGCTTCGATCGCTGGAAACGGAAGTGCTTCGAATCCTGTGCAGAGACTGAGAACAACTCTTCATTCACTGTAAGCTTGCATTTCTCAGCGCCATCAATCGATGTTTGGTCATTGGATAGTGGTTTTTAATAGAAGCATAGGTCTTTAAGGTCTCTGCGCATAAATAATAGTAATATTAGCCTAACAGTATGCCGTGAGAAACAGGGGCCTGGCGTTTAGGCCAATACATTATGGAGCTGTACAATGGCCGATCGAATTCATTTTAGGATGTCGATCAAATGTTGGGTGGTTATAGATCTAATCTTGGTAGGTTCGGCGCAGATCTGCGGGTGCATCTAAAATTGGGCTCCTGTTAGTGTATCTACCGTTGACATTTCCATCACATTATCGTTCAGCCAGCCTCTATCGTCAGACTCGCTGATACAATTCATATGCATGAGACATTAGAGCGGTGATCATCCGCGTTGATTGAGCAGTAAGTGGGACTTGGCGCCACATAAATGTGCGGACGTGATCCGTTAGTTTCAATTCAGTGCCAGTTCCAAGTCTGGAAAAAAGGATGGGGCGACGTGAGCGATCTTTGCCATCACACAGTGTCGTTAAGCTGAAACTGCAACCAGTTTCAGTTTTGAGTTTGGGTTCATATATACGTTCTAGATCAATTTAGTAGAGTATAGGCTACGTAGGACGGATATTATAGGCACATGCGATAGTCAGAGTAAAAAGGCATCGAGGAGAGATTAGTTTCAGATCAGAAGTTCTGTTAGCTTTATAGTCGCCGTGTTAGTCCGTCGAGTGAAAACCAAAGTTGTTTCAAGGGAATTTTAAGCTTTTAGTTTTATTAGATTTTTAGCGAACGATCGCAAACCTGAAAGAAATTAGAATTAATGGACGAAGAGCATCCCATTCATATCCCATTCATATATATATATATATATATATATACGTATATAAAATTATATATGCATCAGAGCCGGGTTCGATCCTCGTCCGAGGAGTCACCGTGTAAGGACTTTGAGCAGGTCCTTTGCGCACAATTGCTCTGCAGTAGGGTACTACTTCTGAGCAATAAATGTTGGAAGAAGGGCGAAGTCAACTTTCAGAATAAATAAAGTCGATATCTTATTTTATTACCGAAATTGACTTTATTTCTATATACATGGTGAACGGAAAAAAAGCGAGCCTCTAAATACTTAAAAAATTTGTCCAATAACGTATGCATGTTAATAAAATAAAATAAATTTCTCAGTTTAGTTATTATGAAGCGCATATTTTATGTTGTTTAGTTATAATGTGTGTTCGAAATGTTCTCCTTCGGCCTCAATACACGCACCAACACGCGCTCGCCATTATTATCAGTTTCTTCCTTCATCTCTCTCTTTATTTCCGAAATTCGTCTCCTGCTGATAATAACTTCGTTCCCTAATTTCTTCTCTTTTTCTATCTTTCATTAAGTCATAACTTACTAACTTACGTGCTATCGTCATACTCTCATTCATCATTTCAGTCACACATTCGTGACTCTTTCGTGACATAAGTCATTCTCTCATTATCCATTTGAGTCACTTCCACGTGACTCCTTCGTGACATAAGTCGTGCTCTCATTGTTTATTTCAGTCACTCCTTCGTGACTTCGTAGTGACACAAGTCAAACTCCGATTCTTCACTTCAGTCATCATTCTTACGCCGACGTAACACGTGTCATGCCACCGAGTTGAACGTCCTCATCGTGACGCTGATGCGTCGAATCTGACGCGAGTCACGGCATTTCACAAGGTCGGCCAGACTGGCCCTGAACTTCTCCGAGAGGAACGCGTATAGCAGAGGATTCAATCCACTGTTGGCGTAGTAAAGAACGAAGGTCAAGGGCGGCACAAGGAGGTGCCAGAACCCGAGGTACGGCTCGTCGAAGGACATCCACAGCACGCGCACGTGGTATGGCAGCACGCAAAGGGCAAAGGTCACGACAATGGCCAGCAGCAGACGAATGACCTTGCGCCTCGAGCAGAGGGCATTGTTTCGTACACCTCGTTGGGAAAACGCCTTCGAGCGCAAGGACAGCTGAGTCGGGCCCGAGGGTAGACAGGGTCCCCCGCGGATAACCGACCCGGACTGGGCACGACGTTCCACGGATCGTCCGAGGGGCCACCCGTCCGGTTCCTCGTCCAAGGACTCTGCCGGGTAGGGTCGGTCGGAACTCCGACGCCCTGAGTCCGCGTGGGACTCGCTGGCCATGTCCCAGGTAACCGAGTTACGGGTTCTACGACGCTCCGGAAACTGTGATGAACGTTTCAGCCTGGAGTAGGTGCAGTCGTCGGTGGAGTTGCGACCAAGGGGCCTGGCAACGGTGGAGCAGGGGTCGAACGCTGAACTGCATCCACCCATCTGTTCCCCTCCAGTGGAGCTCTTCAGCTCGGCGTTGTGGCTGCTGCGCCAGAGTACGACGGATACCCTTCCGTAGACTAGCATCATCAACGCCAAAGGGATGAGGTACCAGAGGAGGAAGCTGGCGACGGTGTAGGCCTTGGCGTTAAAGGGGTGCAGAGGCATGCAGAATGAGATGGTGCCGTCTGGGCCGGGCATCTCCAGGGTGTCGTAGACGACCAGCTGGGGCACCCCCGAACAGGCGGCCACTAGCCAGACCCCCACAACCGTTGCCCGTAGCAACCACATCGTCTGGAACTGCCTGCTACGCATCGGATGAATGATGGCAACGTATCGCTCGAGGGAGATGACGGTGAGGATGCTGATGCTGGCTGTGTAACTCATCGCTTGAACAAAGTAGTGTAGCTTACACATCGCCTACATTCAAGGAGACAGACATACATACGTTATATATATATATAAACATGTATATCATTAGACATTTATATGTGTATGTGTGTGTGCGTGCGTGTATGCTTGTATGTATGAATGTAAGTTTGTATTTATGTATTTGTATAATTATTACATATATATGATGTATGTATGTATGCATGTACATGGATCATGGAAGGACTGTAAGAAGAAAGAAAGAAGGTTAGAATGATGGATGGATGGATGGATGGATAGGTTGATGTATAGATGGATGATGAGTGATGTGAGCCCTCATCAGGACATCATCATCATAATTTCAATACATAATTGCGACAGCAGATTAGACCCGTGTTGACCTGAACCAGTTTAATTACACCTATAGGTGAGGTCGTTCCGCTCAAATTATATGATGTGTCTTAAATTTTATAGCGCATTCACAAACGGCGCTGGTAAGCTGTTTTTCAAAAGCAGTTTGTCTCGCATTCGCAAGACTACGATGGAGGTGTATGTCGGTTCTATCATCTGCCAGCTTAAGCGTCTGCTCTACCACAAAGCAGGTCTTTGTTGACGTTGATTACGAGCAGATTACTTCTTTCGACGTTATTTGCTGCTGTCCTTTCCGCATCTGTAGCCGCTCTCGTTTTCCGGATTGGACCCCTGGTGAGAATTGGGATCTGTTTGAAATTGAATCTGAGTCTCAAATTATTGGTTTATTTTCTGCAACCGCAGAGAGGACTCTCGAACTCTTGGTAGCAACATCGAAACTGATCGTAACTGCAATTTCTATATCTGGACTGGACGCTGGTGCCCTTGGGTGGCAACCTAGAATCGATACCGACCTATTGTGTGGAACGGTGGCCGATTGGCTAGAGCGGTCAGCCCGTTACGTGGAAAGCACGGGTTCGATCCTCGTCCAAGGCGTCACTATGTACTACGTGTAGGGACCTTTTCCTACAACTGCTCTGCAATATAACTGCAATAATTGAACCGTCGAGGCGTTTGTGCACTTCGGAACTCTGGGAAACTTAGGAGAAAGGGCGATGTATATTAACGGCAGCCAATGTATTGTATTATTGCATTGTGATGACCACGATTACGGTCATTGCTATTTCGATTTGGTTTTTAATCAGCACCTATGGGTAAACTCGGCCTTGCGATTTCACCTACCTTAAACGCTTTCCAATTTTTGAAATTACGATCACGATTGGAGAAAGAACCATTTAAATTATATATAGAAATAAAACAAAATCTTAGATAATATTAAAAAAGAAATAGATAAGATTTGAATATAACAGAAATTTATTAGATTAGAATATGAAAACAATTATTTGAATCAAAACACGAAACAAATAAATTGAACCATTATAGAAAATTATAGATTGGATGAGAACAGAAGGCAAGTAGATTAGACCAGAATCTTGTAGTACCCTTCCGAGGATCCAATGTGGTTGTAGATATCTTGACAGATTCGGAAGAACACAGAAGATTCCGACGCAGAGATCAGCAACTGCTAAATTGGCCAGAAAGAAGTTAGTGATCGTCCGCATTCGACAGTGAAGAGCTATGACGGATATGACCACAAGGTTACCTGTTGAAAATGAAAGACAATCAATCTACAACAGAGGCAGCTGAGAAAAATAATTGTACTAAGAGCATTGTGTGATCAGAAAGATCATTAACGTCGCCCTCCTCTTTATGCAGGCTTTGGAATTTCTCGAGATCCGTCAGAGTGCAAACAACGATGGAGTTCAGAGGACTAGCTCTCCGTGGCCCACTATTTCTATAGACTCATCTCTTCACGCAGATCAACTTACTGGGGGAGTTGTCCATGATGTATATGCATGTATGCATATGTATGCAATTATTAATGCATATGTATGCAATTATTAATGCATATGTATGCAATTATTAATGCATATGTGTGCAATTATTAATGCATATGTATGCAATAATTACGTGAACTTATATAGGCCTATGTACGTACTATATAGCTATATATATATATATATATACATGTATATTTATATATAGGCCTATCTCTGTGGGTATCCATACTTTCGTATAAATATACCAAGACGCCGTCTTTTCATCACCAGACGTGGTACTCTTTTTGTCTGTTTTCCGTATCAGATTATATATATATCTATACACATGTATTTATATATTTGTGAATCCGTCTCATATTCAGTGTCAACCGAAATAGTCAACGGTATACGACTGAACCGCTCATCGATAGGCCTCTATTTCCCAAGCGATCAGAATGAACGATTTTCTATTGATTGAAAATTGATCGGCAGAAGCAAGGACACCCGTTAAACGTGATTGCATCAATTTCCACCATTTTAAAATCAGAAAAAGGAAGGCGGTAATTGGTCGCCACTTAACACGTACCGCTCTTTGAGGCCCTATGGTCGATTGCTAGAGCGGTAACGAGGCAATTACTTTTTGCGCAACTGTGCCATTGCGCACTTTGAACTTTATAAGATAGACAAAATCAATATACAGTTGCATTGTGTTATATTCCTATAAAACTACGTCGACACCGGTAAGTGTATACGATCAGTCAAGGCGTGAACGCCGTCGCTGTGGTGCCTGAGCAGTTGATGAAAATGGAGTGCCTTCTCCGTCAAAAAGGTTGGCAATGACCGAGTCAACAGAGGGTCGTAATAATGCAAACGAGTTCTTCATATTTCACAGACAATGCGATTCTAAGTCGATCATCTCCTAACTAAAACTATTTCTCCGATTTCCCTCAACTCCCATATCTGTCTTCTGTCGGGTCGTTTATCTTCTTCTGCTTCTTCGCCTAGAGTGTCTTAAGTCACAACACCCCTTTGCAGGAAAGACGTGACCGTATTTCAGGGACTTGCTCTCTATCGGTCGATAGCACAGCAGCCGGATTGCTACATTGGAGTATATGTATGTTCATACATGCTTTCATACATACAAACATACATACATACATACATACATACATACATACATGCATATATGCATGCATACATAGATACATGCGTACATACGTACATACATACATACATACATACATACATACACATGTTGGCCTATACACACTGGATATATAATACAAGATTGATTAATTTCTGTGCGGCAGAAAGCAATCTCCAGACGTCAAGTTCAAACCTGTCGACATAAGTCGTCTGAATTTTGGTTGCCTAGGATTTGTCTCGTAATAGAAAAAGGTAAAAGGTTACTTGTGAAACAAATATTTGGTCCATTGGCTGATGGACTTTCAATGTTCACCGAACTTAGCTGTCAATATTCAGACTAATTGGCTGCTTTCAACATTAGCGCATACTTGATTTTCAATGTACAATACACTTTCAGTAATCAATATACTTTGGCCTGGAACCACGAAAACATGCGGCATACCATCATCTAACTCTCTGTAATATAATATATTATATATTATATATGAAAACAACAAATCAAAGATCGTTTTCTGCTGGGACGTAACACGTACATTCGTACAATAGTACTTAAATCATATAGTTCACGTTTGTCAAGCATCACAGTAGATAGGCCTATATTGAGATGAAATCTCAGTCGACCAGAGCGCGACACATTGGCAGAGGCAGACAGAGAGAGACATACAGACAAAGAAACTGAAAGGGAGGGGGAGAGAGATAGATAGAGAGAAAGACAGAGAGAGAGAGAGAGAGAGAGAGAGAGAGAGAGAAAGACAGAGACAGAAAGACAGAGAGAGAGAGAGACAGAGAGACAGAGAGACAGAGAGACAGAGAGAGACAGAGAGAGAGAGAGACAGAGAGACAGAGAGACAGAGAGAGAAAGAGTTAGCGCCATAAAACGGGATTAATTCCGATTCGATTGCGGAGACTTTCTGACCAAACAATAACAAGAGTGGAACAATCAGCAATAACAGAAATCTTATTATCGTAGGCGCACGAGTTGAAATCGGCTGTAGACACTGTAATCAAGAAACTGAAAAATGGACAAGATATCTGACTGTGTTTATGTATATATATATATATATATATATATATACGTTTATATATCTATAAAAAGATATGTGACGCCAGGATGAAAACATCTCACCCGCGCCAACCACCTGCCTCCAATTCATCCTTAACGAAAGCAGACGTCCATTATTATAGATATCATTATTACCATAACCAAACGCTACAACGGTGCCACGATTAATTATGATCCTTGTGATGCTACTGCTAACAAATTGCATGCGTCAAGAAGTCCTCCTTCTCTCAGCGATTGAATATAAAAGACAATAAGATCCTTATTCATATTTCAGACTCGGATTTCACGACCAAAGGAAACTGGAGTGTCAAAGCACATTGACTCTTAAGGTCTCTGTCTGTTTCTCTATCTCTCTCTCTTGGTGGCGATTGTCAGCTACGGCCGCAGGTGTTTGAATGCTCGGTGGAATATACAAACGATGATGTGTCGTAAAGGTTTGATTATATGAGGCTTTGACACGGATGATATTCAATGAATTTCGACGAAAAAAGGATTACTGTCGGAAAAATAGATATACAATAATAATAATAATAATAATATTAATAATAATAATAATAATAATAATAGTAATAATAATAATTTCCAACCGCTCGTTATTGAGGCAGTGGGCCGGTTTAACCATCGGCGTTGGATTTCATCAGCGAAATCGGTAGCCGGATTTCTCTGATAAGTGTCAACAGACGTGAGACGACCTTTCTTTTTCAGCGCATTTCTATTTGCATCCAACGCTACAATCTAGTCGCTTTCATGGGCACCTTTCCGTTGAGCCCAGAAGACGAGGCTCTGACCCTCCGGACAACAAAATCTCTATATTAATAATCTCTAAGTCCCTGGGGGGAATAAAGCACCTCAGGGCAAAAAAATAATAATAAAAACAACAACAATAATAATAACAATAATAGTAACAATAATAATAATGATAATGATAATGATAATAAAAATAATAATAATAATAATAATAATAAAAATGATAATAATAATGACAATAATTACAGGCAAATGGACAAATGAACGTGCTCTTAAATCAATCAACTTGCAGTCATTCAAGTTCTGCTGATTGTCCTGCATTCCCAGAGGCGCGACCAAATAAATTAGTCAGCGCAGTCTTTCACTCCTGTGCTATAGTCTCTCCTAATCCTAACACCGCCCCCGTAGCTACGACAATCCCTGATCAAATTACCGTCGCTAACTCGGTAACACACACACACACACACACACACACACACACACACACACAGACACACACACACACTAATGGCATGAGCAAGAAGTCATGGTTTCTTAGCTGGATTCCTCCTTTTCGGAGTGCAACACAATTGGTCATAACTTACGGGATTCTTTCCGTGGGGATTTGTTTAATTGGAGAATGTTGGCAGGAATGGATACAATGATGAGTGACGACAAGTCTCGTCAAAGGAGAAGGATGGCGTTAATCATCTTCCCTTCGACAAGCGCCCACAAACAATAGCTTTTGTTCAGACAATGAGTACTGGAATAGGTTCTTTCAGGTAAGATATATGGCTGACGTCAAAGACAAAACTATATATTAGATGAATACCCTAAAGACCACGAAGACGCATCAACACAAGACCAAGGAAAAGATGTCGAAGAAAAGAAGCCAGAAGAAATTGAACTGAACATTTATGTATAAATAACACTAACATACAGACTCTGAACTCTATTAATAGTGTAAATACATATGAAATAGTAAGCCACACATAGACCATCATGTACTTTTGTACATATATGCCGAGTCTTGACGCATATCATCCTTGTTAAGGATGCGTCGTAAAATAAATTTATATCACCATCATCATCATCATCATCATCATCAGACCATGAAGACAACATAATCACATGGTCTGTTCATATGTGCATGCTGGCCTATAGGTATTTCGGGCCCCTAGGCTGAAAACTTTCGGGCCCCTAGGCTGAAAACTTTCGGGCCCCTAGGCTGAAAACTTTCGGGCCCCTAGGCTGAAAAATTTCGGGCTCCTAGGCTGACAAATTTCGGGTCCCTAGGCAGAGAAATTCAGGACCCTTATGCGGAAAAATTTCGGAATCCTAGACAGAGAAATTGCGAGCCCTAGACAGAGAAATTCCTGGTCCATGGGCAGAGCAATCACAGGCCACTTAAAAGTATTTACGCATGCATACATGCTTGTGCACCTAGGTCTATGTATGTGTGATTGTATAGTGTTTTATCATTGTATGTTTATACGTTCCAATAACTGGATAACTGCTACCAACGACCGGTCATATTTTCAGAAATCGCATCCATGGCCAATGGAAATGATGGTAGAAATTGCATCCATGGCCAATGGAAATGATGGTAGAAATTGCATCCATGGCCAATGGAAATGATGGTAGAAATTGCATCCATGGCCAATGGAAATGATGGTAGAAATTGCATCCATGGCCAATGGAAATGATGGTAGAAATTGCATCCATGGCCAATGGAAATGATGGTAGAAATCGCATCCATGGCCAATGGAAATGATGGTAGAAATCGCATCCATGGCCAATGGAAATGATGGTAGAAATTGCATCCATGGCTGTATGAGATGTTATCTACTGTTTTCATTGACAGAACTTGCGAAAACAAACACACGCTGCAAGGTAGACGAACAGACGAACAGACGAACAGATGGGCAGAAGGCCAGAAGGACAAAAGCCCATAAAGACGGACGGAAGGAATGACATTCGCCGACCTCTGACCTCCGTTATTCAAGCTCAATTCGGATTGAAACAAAACGTGATAGGGAAGCAGCCAATGAAAACCAATTCAAGTGAACCGATTGATTTCCTGCAAGGGCAAATTATCATTCCTAAAATTAAGATCTTCTCATATAAAAATCATCAAATTTGCAGAACCCATAACTATCAAAGGCCGGCACTGAGCAAAGAGTTTTATCCGTGGTCCAAAGAAAAATATTGAATTGCGAATATTAGCCGCATTGATGCGAGGACGATAAATTCCGGGAGAGGTGAATATAACGATGATGGTTGTAGGCGTTTGGTTAGATGGAAGAATTGTAGATTCAATAAATTGGAGAAAACGGATGATTTCCAGGATCAATAAGAACACGAAGGTCAGATGGACGATTGCATTCAGAAGAGAGAGAGAGAGAGAGAGAGAGAGAGGATGAGACAGACTGACAGATAGACACACAGACACAGGCAGACAGAGAGAGGCAGACACAAGCAGAAGCTGATAGGCTAATAGAGGCGTTCAAAGGCATCTATCATTCCGATTCATTGTGAATTATTTGCTCTCGTTGGTAGCGCACAAAGCACCAGTAACCGATTTGATTTTTACACACACACACACGCGCACGCACGCACGCACGCACGCACGCACGCACGCACGCACGCACACACACACACACACGCACACACACATATATATCTTTGTGTGTGTGTGTGTGTGTGTGTGTGTGTGTGTGTGTTGGGATCTATCATTATTAAATTCAATCATAATCCATCCATACATGCCATCCTTCATCCCTCCATCCCACTTTCCTTCCATATTCCCTCCCTCCACCCACCCACCCACCAACCCACGGTCATCTCTCCCACCCTAATATCTTTAGGACTGAGTCGCCAAATCCTCGGAATACGTTATCCGGCAGAAAAGATATCCGCTTCTGGAGATGCCCGATTATCGCCCAGCGCCGCATTACGGGAGCAACCCCTTCCACGTCTAATCCCTTCCCACTCATCCCTCTTCCCTCCCCACCTCCCTCTTTCTTTCTCCTCTTCCTTTCTCCTTTTCAATCCATTTTAGAATACCCAGTGACGATGCCGTGACAACCAAACCAAAACGTTGTTAGTCCTGACAAATCGCCAACGCTCTTATAACCACGGCGCTATAAAAATAACTTCTTCCACCAAAGACCATTTATAACCGAGGAGACCTCACTCCTCTTCCGAACGACGGATGACACGTATGCGGGTTAGCGACACATTGGCTTCGTTTTCACTCGTGTCCCTTCGTTTTTCATTCGTCGCATTGATGTTTGTTTCTTAGAGTCGTGTGTGTGTGTGTGGGTGCGTGTGTGGATTCGTGGCATACGTCTATGTATGTGTATTTATGTGTGTATGTATGCATGTATGGCAAAGATTAAGGCAATGCGAAGTAATGATTAATGAAAGAATTTTGACCCTTCTATAAAAAAAGTGAGTCAAGTTCTCTTCACGTGGGTGCGTTTTATGGTAATTCAACCACAGACAGACCATATTCTAATCTAATTTAATGCAATACGGATTAATTCAATCCGATCCAATTCAACCCAATCCAATCCAATTCAATCCAATCTAACCCAATTCAACCCAATCCAACTCAATACACCCAATTCATAATAAATTTCGTCTATTTTCGAACTGACAAACCACGGTATGATTGCAAACATAGTTTGAACGACTGATAACGAGTTATTACATAAATCGAATTTAATTGTCGGCAGCCATGCAATACGCCCATCTTGTTATACATCTGATTTTGCCCACACCGCCATTCAATGAACAAGGACTAGACAACCATACTAGAGAAACGAATATCAAACTCGTGTATTCAACTCTGCGCCCTAGTCTGTTATTAATTACTCTAAGGACCCGGAATAACTAGTAAAACTGGTTTCATTACAGATGCCAGTGTAGCTCCATATTCGACAGTTACTGTGCTCCTTTCTCGCAGTCATAGAGAGGCTTCTGTTCGAATGAGTAGATGCCGTGGTTCCATAATCCAAATGAAGAAAGACGGCTTCGTTCTGCATGGAAAGTGGACTGAAAGAAAGAGAAGCGCATGAAAAACGCGTCCAATGCGTGTTGCCCGGAACAGGAGAGAACTCAGTCAGATGTCAGCTGGAGAGAGACAGACAATGGGACGAACAGAGACAAATAATGGGACGGATAGAGACAGAGAATGGGACGGAAAGAGACAGCTAAAAGCATCGAACGACAACGAGACACGAAATCTGAATGACATGTAGACCTGGGAAAATTTTATGTCATCTTTTGCTGCTTTGAAACATTTATCACCAGTTCAGAAAACCCGTTCTCAACATCTGAGAATAATTTCGAATCTTCGATCATCTCTTCAGCGAACAGCAAAATGGTTTGGTGACGGAAGCGCTATATAAATTTCAAACCACATGATTTGAAAATATAACGGGTAAACAGCGCAATGCGAAAAATCATCGCTGACTAGATAACGTAGAAAAGCAGCTCTATTTTCTATTTTCAGTTTCTATTCGATGCTTTGTGTTTGTACGACTTCAATTTTCACTTATGAACGTCGTCAATAGAGAGGAAATTCAAATTGTAACTGACACGTAATGTATTGTCACGAATCGCTCGCTTGGAACTGAAACCTTTTCTCCTCCAGTATGTTCACGAGTATTAATGTTTCCTGCTACCCGCTTTAAAGCGCATTATTGAGCTTTATATGAACGACCCTTTGCACATTACCTGCGCTTTTGTGCGAGATTCATTATGTATAGGCGCGTTATAAACGACAGTTTAATAATAGAAATAATAATAATAGTAATAATAATAGTAATAATAATAGTAATAATAATAATAATAATAATAATAATAGTAAATGGAAGTATGATAAGATAGGTGTATTATACAAGGCGTCATTACATCATTATCTAGGCCTATCTCCATTGCATTAACCTATTAATTATCCGTGTTTCAGTGTGAGGTTTAATTTAACGCCGTTTCACTAGAATGACGTTTCGATATCTGCAAGATTTTAATGACAGCCCACAAAATTACAGCATCGGGCGACAGTTCAACGAACCTCAAACCAAAATCAACTGAATATTACACTGTTTAAACACCTAAACGATAAAAAATTGCATAGCAGTATGTAGGCTATAGCTTAATAACATAAGAGGGCAGCATGGATATCACGTGAGAGAAAGAGAAAATATATATATAGATATATATATATTGCTGCATAATATTGTTTAAACGAACCTCAAATCCAGATGTACTGAATATAGACTGTTTCAACAAGTGCACAATAAAGCATAGCTGTAGGCCTATATAGTTATACAACAATACCGGGCAACGTGATATCACAAGAGAAAAGAAGAGATATCTAATATATAGTTATATAAAGTAGTCAGCTCGATGAATTGTTCGAGGTACAACAACTGAACCAATAAAAGACCGACTTCCGCCAGAATGTTTCCCGAAATATGTCGAACAAGAAAATAATTCCGATTTGCGAACCCCCAGACAGAATGCTTTCACGAAAGCAAACAACGTTCTGGAGTTCCAATTAAGCGACTGAAGTCAGAAATGATTGACAAAAGAAGCTGCCGCCTCAATTCAGACAGCCGAACACGCTGACATATTGATGGTTCGACACACTCGCCCGCGCCTCGGCAAAACTAAAGTGAAGGGAGTTTTACGACGCGTCGACGAACTTTAGTAGCGACATGACTTCTGGAAATTAATCAGGTGCGAATATAGAACGATTGCGACCGGAATTTCAGTGCTATCGAAGAGCAGAAGCCTTCATTCATTGTCAAGCGACTCAACATCGCTGACAGTCAGCCTTGGGAAATGACACAGAACGCATTCCAACAAGAGGAGGGACACATAAAAATATATTTATTTATTCTCTCTATATATATATATATATATTATATACACAGAGATGTCTTGAATGAAAATCAAACGATATTTCCACATGTATTGACGATTGATAGGCAGGCAGACAGGCAAACCATGACGACGATGATGATGATTACCTGATGCTGGTCATTAACATCATCATCGGCATCGTCATTGTCGTCGTCACTATCATCATGATCATCATGATCATCATGATCATCATCATGATCATCATCATGATCATCATCATCATGATCATCATCATCGTCATCGTCCTCGTCATCATCATCATCATCATCATCGCAATCATTTTTATTATTATCATTATCTTAATCATCATCGTCGTTGTCGTTATCATCAACGTCATTAGCGTCCTGGTTATTGTCGCAATGTTCATCATTTTCCTAATCGAGACAATTAGGCAGAGAGGGAGGCAGCCTTGAAATCGAACCAGAAAACTGCAAAAACGTCTCCGAAGGTTTTCCAAGTCTTCATACTCGGATGAATAACAATGAAAACGCCTTCGATCCCGATTCCAAATTCCAACTCCGGTCATTGGAATGACGAATTCCGCTCTGACAGCTGCCAATGCCTAAGGATAACTCCGGATGGAGAGAGTGGAATGCGGAAGAAATCCGTTTCCATAGAGACCACAGCAGCATTTCGGAACAATTGTGTCCCGGGTACAGCTACAGAATTCTCTTCTGATAGCCTTTCTCTCCCTTGGCCTCACTCTCCCTTGACCTCTCTCTCCCTAGGCCTCTCTCTCTCCCTTGGTCTCACTCTTTCTTGGCCTCTCTGTCCCTTGGCCTCTTTCTCCTTTGGTCTCTTCTCATCCAAATGAATTCACTCCTCGTCCAAGCCACTTTATTCAATTATCTCTGCTATTTAAAGCTCGCTCACCCGTCACTCTTCGCATCCATCCATCCTTCTCTCTTTAGGTCCGTCTAACAACCCTTCGGTCAGATTCTAAGACATCCTTAAAATGCGCTCTATAAAAGCTCAGACACATCGGTTCGTCCATCAGTCCATCCATTAATCCATTATTATATCCATCCATCCACCCACCCACCCATCCATCCGTCACTTTACTTATTCACCCATCCCTCAATCAGATCCCAGACCAAATTACCCATCCTGTCTCTCCAATCAGATCGACACAATCGGGCGCCCAATCCGAGGGCATTGCAATTGCATTCCAGGAATTCTTCTCTCAGCCTCCAGATGTCAGTAGCAGATTCATTGATGCTCTGTTACAATCAGAAGAAGTCTGTTGATTAATGGAAGAAACACGCATTTATTGAAAGGCAGTTTAGTGCAAGGTGGCTTTGGCCTTCAGGTGCAAATGGCATGGCAGGCGACATGGGAGCTGACGGGTTCGGAAAAGTAGGACGAGGAGGAGGAAAAGGAGGAAATAGAAGGGGAAATGAGGAGGAAAAGGAAGGGAAAGGACGAAGAAGAAGAGGAAGAAAAGGAGGGAAAAGTAAGGCAAAAGGAGGAAGGGAAGGAGGAATAAAAGAAGGAAGAAAAGGAGGGAATGGGAAGGGAAAAGTAGGAAACGTGCTAGCGACCAGATCCATCCGAAACTTACATTTAAATGAATGATGTCCGTTGATAGATATATAGAACAATAAATCAAGATAAATGCTCAAATGAATGGGTGTCCATGCATACATGTAGACTGCTATGTATTTATATATATATGTATATATATATACATATATATGTATACATATACATATATATGTATATATGTATATATATATATATTGATCTTTCAAACCAACGAATTCATGTACAAATATACCCACAATCAACTACCTTCAGTATTCGACAGCTACTTCTCACCTCTCTCTGAGGTCAATCCCTATAAGTTACCATCTCCCTCAAACTATAGACCTATCTTTTCGAGAACAAACACTAGAATGTTCTCGATTAAATACGCTGGCCCGAAAGCATGGAACGTCATTTCGGATGAATTGCGCTCTCTAAATAATCTTAACGTATTTAAAATAAAATTGCGGAATTATTTAATGGATCTATAATTGTCTCATTGCGTGTCTTTATCGTTTTCATCATGATTGTATAGAATAACTAACTAGTTAAGTTTCTAACTAATTGCCAATGTATTTCTTTTACCTAACCAACTGCAACTATCATTCTAATGTAAGGGTGACCCTGATTACAGGATTTGCTGTCCTTTAAGGGTTTCTGTTAGTCCCTATTGACTCCCAGCACTTTATAATTTTTGTTTTTGTTTTTAGAGACAATAAAAACACTTGGTTATGGTTATGGTTATATATATAGTCAATAGTGGTCAATAAGAGAGAGACATCGACTGGTTTTTGCAGCAGCTCTTTATGAATAATGCATGCGACTGACGAGCGACCATTAGACGAAACGGACTTCCCGATGGCCAGGTGGCAGCACCAACCAGCAACGCCCAGAGCGTGTAAGCGTTAAGTGGATATTACCTTTACGTATCGTGTTTGTAAGTAATGTTCACATATACGTATGCATATATGTGTGTTCATTTGCATGGTAATGTGCACATCTAAATATACTCTATATATATTGTGTATATTATGTTTTATTATATCCATTGCTTCACATTCGCAAATTTTTTAAAATATATATATCAATATATAAATATATATATAAATATATATATAATGTTATATATTTGTATGTGTATAATATATTGTGTGGCAGTAATTGGCAGGTGGTTGGGCAGGAACTGTGCCTTCATTGAATTATAGACTGCGTGGGAGCCAGTGTGATTTTCTCAACGATCAACCTATTTGTGGTCGCCTCGAAGGTGTTCGTTCGTTTATTCCTTTGTTTGCTGGTCTTCGCAATTCAATTGAAAACGGCGGATGTTTTAAATTTAGAAGGAAATACGTTTAGTATGGAGCACAGTGATGTCGGATGCAAAGGAATTCACACGTAGGCCTATGATGAATGACGAGAATGGATTCTGTAGAAAACGTGCCGCCCTCTTGCGTTGCCTTTCTGTAATTTCAAATCAAATCTCAACGTTTCTTTTTTTAGCTGATCCAATCGGTTTATAATGGAGGAAACGAGAGAGAGAGAGTGAGTGAGATAGAGAGTGTGTGTGTGTGTTAGAGAGGGGAGAGGGAGAGAGAGTGAGACAGCGAGAGAGACAGTGAGAGAGACATACAGAAAGGGAAGGGGAGAGGAGGAATAACAGCTAGGGGATGTTTAGAGAGAAATAGAGAGAACGGAGAGAGAGAGAAGGGAGAGAGAGAGAAGGGAGAGAGAGAGAGAAGGGAGAGAGAGAGAGAAGGGAGAGAGAGAGAGAAGGGAGAGAGAGAGAGAAGGGAGAGAGAGAGAAGGGAGAGAGAGAGAAGGGAGAGAGAGAGAGAAGGGAGAGAGAGAGAAGGGAGAGAGAGAGAAGGGAGAGAGAGAGAGAAGGGAGAGAGAGAGAAGGGAGAGAGAGAGAAGGGAGAGAGAGAGAGAAGGGAGAGAGAGAGAAGGGAGAGAGAGAGAAGGGAGAGAGAGAGAGAAGGGAGAGAGAGAGAAGGGAGAGAGAGAGAGAAGGGAGAGAGAGAGAGAAGGGAGAGAGAGAGAAGGGAGAGAGAGAGAGAAGGGAGAGAGAGAGAAGGGAGAGAGAGAGAAGGGAGAGAGAGAGAAGGGAGAGAGAGAGAGAAGGGAGAGAGAGAGAAGGGAGAGAGAGAGAAGGGAGAGAGAGAGAGAAGGGAGAGAGAGAGAAGGGAGAGAGAGAGAGAAGGGAGAGAGAGAGAAGGGAGAGAGAGAGAAGGGAGAGAGAGAGAGAAGGGAGAGAGAGAGAAGGGAGAGAGAGAGAGAGAAGGGAGAGAGAGAAAGAGAGAGAAAAAAAAATAGAGAGAAAGAATCAGAGCACAATAACCAGTAAATGTCTAACGTTAAATTTAATTACCTAAGAACTCTTTATCTATAATGAGTCCTATTCGCTTTTCTTCTTGACCTCAGGCGCGTTAAAACGTTTGCACTGCCAATAACACGAGTCACAACAAACATCCACAAAATACTGACAAGGGAGTGAAACCCAATAAGAACCCAGGCGCCTAATACCACATTACAGCGAAATCGGGAATTCATCAGGGAGTCCTTATTCCCGATATGTGTATTTCTGATGACACTCATCCCACATAAGAATTTCAACCCAGACTTAGCTTAGCTGACAGAAGGGCCAACACTGATAGGTAGATCGTAGGGAAAGGGATCGTTGGTTTACTGCGGACAGCTCCCATTGGACGAGCTTTAATTTGCCCTCTCCTTTTTATTAAGGCGATACCAAAGGAATTGACGTGGTGAAGGAAAATCGTTGGAGATCGATGACCACCTAAGACCAGTAATCGATTCGCATGGTCATCAAGATCGACTGAGAACATTCGAGAGGAGAAAGAATGAAATCGAGACAGAGAAAGAGAGAAGAAGAAGACGAAGAAGAGGAGGAGGAGGAGGAGGATGGAAAAGAGTAAGAGAAGTTGCGAGTTAAGGAGACCGTAGCTTATAGGCAATGAGATAAGCAGGAAGACAACGAGATTGAAACGCTGGGCCAAACGGGTAGGTGGGCACTGAGCAGGCAGGCAGGCAGGCCTGGCCGACAAAGAGAAAGAAAGCGAAAATGTTTATGAAAGTGAGACACATGGTTATAAAATGATGAATAAGAGACGAAGAAAGCCAAGACAGAGACCTAGAAACACAGAAAGATAGAGAGAGAGTGAGTGAGAGATAGTGAGATTGTGTAGGGACATACTACTAGCGTGGCTAAGTTTTGATGCCAGGATTGATCCGAGAGTGACAGATACACCGAACGATAGACATAAAGAGAGAGAGAGATAGACAGACACACACACACATAGAAGGAGAGAAATAGACAAAGGAAACCTATGTAAGTTTATTTTAATCGTAGTGTTACGTCATCAGGACGTCGTCATAGCTCAGTGACGCCTACACCGGCAGCACATCCCAATATCAATTACCACACACTTGCCCTCGTTGCCTCTGCCAGACACTGACCAGCAAACGGACCATTCACCTCAATCAGCGGTCAGAGCAGTTGGTCAGTGATCCTCCATCGTCATATCATCGACCACCTGCCACGGATGCTAAGGTCACGGAGCGTCGTGATAGATTACACGAAATCAGCTGAAGACACTGAAGAAAAGCTCATGTGGTCTTAAAGGCGAAATCTGTTTCAATCGGTTGCATGAGAATCAAATTATAAAGTGTTGCAACATAGATGAGCCAATTTTAAATGAGCCTATGCAAAGTCAGTTGCGATGAGACGAACCGCGCGGAGAGGTAAGAGCCAGCGGGGTATGACGAGTTGAGATCAAAAGTCAAAGGTCAAGAGGCGAATGAGAATGACCACCAACACCAAAGGTTTCAACCTTTTTCAGTAGTCTCATTGGCCTCACCATCCTCTCGTCTCAAAACTCATTCAAAAGTCTCCAAACGACCTGGTTTTGTGGGCTAGACTTGATATAGCGCCCTCATTTAATCTGGTCTAACTTATATGTAGGTAATTTAATTGAAATCAGATTGGCGCTGGGTAATTTAGAAGATTAGCATTTTGCATTGACGGGAATTTTGTGACCCGGGAATTTAATTCTTCTGAAAAATCCGTGGGAGGTCAGAGTTTAGTTTCCAGAAGGTCAGCGGAGGCAGTATATATAGCTATTTCTTCTATGATTACCGGTATTACAGCCTTTAACACATTGTTGCAATTTACATGTATGTACCCCGGTGCTTTTCAAAACACATACATTCTATAGCTATCACATAAGTGACATGTCAAACCATCTGTATATAATATAAGTAGGCCTACAACGAACGACAAGCCTAATATCGCCAAGTCCTTCTGCGCAACAGACTTCAACAAAACATGAGATTGACAAGAATTCATATAACTCACAATTCAATTAACAGATCGATTATGCTTACAACTCAATTTGTCGATCAATTTTCAACATTCGATCACTAAACCGGAAGTGAACGACATCGCTTCCGCTGGAGTGATCGCCGCCTAGCGAGACTTACTGAAATCGTCTGAATGATTTTGTTATTGTTTCCTGATTGGTCAACGGTCGTATGCAGCGAACGACGATGACA
Organism: Bimastos eiseni; assembly: GCA_959347315.1. NCBI lineage: Eukaryota > Metazoa > Annelida > Clitellata > Crassiclitellata > Lumbricidae > Bimastos > Bimastos eiseni. Next base: position 1,897,575 of record OY365811.1, read on the forward strand.
GAATTAACGAACACCATCTCTCGTGGCCAACAGAAAAAAAGGGAAGACGAGCTGTTGAATCGTTTTCAGTGTAGCATCAAGGCAGTAGCACCATTTGGTAGTAACAGTGCAAGTGGTGGTAGATGTGGTGGTAGTAGAAGTAGTGGCGGAAGTGACAGGAGTGGCAGCAATAGTAACATTGGTAATATTTCTAGTGGCAATTGTAGTAGTGGTAAAAAATAGCAAGCTTAGTGTTGGTATAGTAGGCTATACAGTGGTGGCACTCGCGAAGGCAGTAGAGGTAGGCCTAGTAGTAGGCCTAGTAGTAGGCCTAGTAGGTTTGCAGCAAGAGTAACTTCTTGTCATAATTGTGTATGTAATTAATGATTATGCAAATATGCATATGCAGTATATATATGCGTACTGACGTTTATATGTTTGTTTATGTATGTATGCAAATGATCATGAACGTAGGCTACCTATCAAAAATCTATGTTCTTACGTTTTTATGGCTCCATTATATAATATACGTATCCACAGGCCTCATTGTACTCACACAAAGGGTCCTGTGGGTGTGTATTAAATATTAATGCATATAGCTGAGGAAACAGTAATCTCCTCTTATAAAACGCATTAGCAAAGGAAGTTCATAGAATATGATATAAAACACATCAGTCCATTAAGAAAGTTATTCATTATCAACTGCGTTTGATCTTGATTGCCAATTAGCTTTCAATGATGAACTAAAGACATCGACCGATGCATCATAGTCTCTCTCTCTCTCTCTCTCTCTCTCTCTCTCTCTCTCTCTCTCTCTCTCTCTCTCTCTCTCTCTCTCTCTCTCTCTCTCTCTCTCTCTCTCTCTCTCTCTATATATATATATATATATATATATGTATATATATATATATATATATATATATCTGTCCCCATCTTTCTGTCTGCCTGTCTGTGCCTCTGATTTTCTCTCTGATTCTATTTATCAGTCTCTCTATGTCTCTCCGTTTTCTTGCAAAGCTCCCTTAAAGAAACAGAAAATATCCGACATTACACCATCCTGAAACGACATAGAATTCTCTTTAATTAATTAAAATATTTCGAAACTTGTTCAACCTATATAGAACAGGAAACCTTTCTCTGAATAACACCCGAATCAAATTAAATCCAAGGTCTATGAAACGAGAGATCGTAGTAATCTTTTGCCAGTGATATTTTGAACAGAAGTCCTTCATATGCTTTTTCAAAGGACTCAGATTAAATGCATCGCGAGCTCTTAGAGTCGATGATAAGATAAAACAAGAGCCTGTATAAGGATCCCAGTGGATTACCAGATTATTTGTCAATAATTCATTCTCCAAGCTGCCTTCGCTTTTATCTCACCAATAGATTTTCGAGAAGGCGGATAAGTCTGAAGATACTGGCAGATGTTCTTTCCTATTATTTCTCAGTGACTTTTTCCACTGCAGCTGCCTGTAGTATCGTACCTTGGCCGAAATGATGGCATCTTCGGTGGAAGTATGGTATTTTTCGGTGGAAGTTGGTACCCACATCTCACGAATTTCCCAAAGAGGCGTCACAGAGTAATTGCGATGACGTTTTCACTTATTCAGGCCAATCGGTTAAACTATCAGCAAACAAACGTCGCTTTTCAGAGGTGTTTAAAACGCTTTAACTAATAAATAATGAAAATCTGCAAAAACGGTAATATTTTGTAATCATATTGTTTTTTATCCAATAAATCGACGACCGATGATAGGGGAGTGCCGTTAATTGCCTCTTTTCTCCCTGAAGATTCCAGGTCTGAAAACTGGATAAGGATGAGACCCACTCGTAAGATTTCCCCAAGGTGCACGGATGCGACTCGCACACAGAATTTCACGCCGTGGCAATTCGGACATAAGTGGCCGGGGTTGTCGAGCGGACCGTCAACTGAGGGTCGCCTGTAGGAATCCCATTGAGATAGGGTTTCCGCAGCCGAAAGAGCAATTAACAGGGTAGTAAATGCAACTAAGTAGACAGAGACAGTGACATATAAGCATAGAGAGAGACAGACCGCAGACACATATATAGTCATATTGACTGATAGACTATCTTACGTATATATAAACTAGCAAAAGTACGATATATATATAAATTATATCTATTATAATATATGAAAGAAACGTGTGTGCATGCAATAGTATATCATATATGCGCAGCGCACACACACAAACGCACACACACACACGCACACACGCACACACACACATATATATAATTATTGTTTATGATATGTATGTGCTTGTGAAAATATTAGACTTCTACGGTTGGCCGTGGCGTAGAGCGGATGAAAGTAAAGCATTAATGAACGATGCGCAATCATGGCGCCAGTCAGGCTTGACCGACGCCGAGCCAGTTCCGGTCTGTCAGCGATGGCGTGACATCAGGAGAAGTTGGAACAATTTATGATTTTAGAAAAACGATGCAGTAGCATTTTCGTCATGCAGCGTTTGGTACGACACAATATATTATTGTGAATGGAAACTGATTTGATTATGAGATCAATCGATCAATTATAAATACTTGAGATGATGGACTAATGATAAGATGGACTTAAGATGATGTCCAGATGATCATTGTGTTGATGGGGAGACATTACGACTAGGCGCTTTATAAATGATTGGAATGAATGAGCGAATGATGAATGAATACGATGATCCTCGTTGGATTCTAATGTGGATCATTGCTTGATCGCAATGTTGATCATCATCAGATTCCTGTATTGCTGATCTTATTTTTGCAAGACCAATTTCATCTGTTCCAAATTCTCATCTTAATTCGATCACTAGAAGGATGATCATTTGATCTAAATGCTGATCCTCATTTGATCCAAATGCTGATCCTCATTTGATCCAGATATTGATCCTCATTTGATCCAGATATTGATCACATTATTGTTATCTCAATATCTCTTAATTGCCTAAAATTAAAGTATTACAGCAATCCTCTTCATCTTCCAAGCAATATTAAAACGATCCAAAAATGTTCGCAAGACAATCAATCTGAATTTATCCACCACAGCTGCATGGAATTGCATACTTGTACAGAAATACATTCACGTCTAAGCATTTTTATGGCGCAATTTCAGGACACTACGAAGCATTACATAGCTGGCTCTATAAGAGAGATGTAAAATGTATCAAAAAATGAAAAAGACTCGCATTCAAAAGATGACGTATTTCCTGAATGTACAAACAGGCGGCCGAGTGTGTACTTACACCGAGCTGGCGCCAAACCTTTTCTACATGTGACTATCAATATTATAGAGCGCCATGTTGGTACTACTAGCGAAATCCATATACGAAGCTTAATCTGAATTTGTTGCATTTCCCGGAAATCGTTTCGTATCTAAAATTTCATTGAGCGCCTCTAACGCTATGGACAGTTCCTGGGCGCTTTCATGGCGGAAGCCCCGTGTAAAAACTAAATCCACGCGTGAGCGAGAGGATGGCGGTGCCGAACATATCCCGGACATGAGTTTAGCAGAGGGGAGTCCATTCCAAGGGTAGGGATCTGTCACTGCAAATGTCCAGCGTTGATTCCATGCAAAAGTAACGTACAGGACAAAGGGATCATGCTCGTTGCTGATCGTGTGATGCTTTGTCACGTTTGGCGCAAAAGCAATTACTTTTAAAAACTGTTGAAAATGAGGAAGAAGAGGAAGACGAAGAGGAGGAGAGGAGGAGGGGAGGAGGAAGAGCAGAAGAAAAAATGAAGATGATGAAGAAGATACAGAAAAGAAGAAAATAAGACGACGATGAAGTTGAAGAAGACGATGACGATGATGAAGAGAAAGAAGAAGAACAGTCCATTAAATCTGTCCTGGGGCAGCCATTGTCGTGAGGCGACGTCATTTTCCCAGCCTCGGCACACAAGGGCTGATGGCCAGCCCTCTCCCTCGCCGTCTCATCTTCCCATTCACATATTTACATTTAGACATAAGTTGGAAAATATAACCTAACATAACATTGCGTAGCATACAAATTATCACACTACATCTCATTCATTACATTGCTCTTTGAGAAACGCAACGGCAAGTCATTAACAATCTCCGATACATGAATTATCTCCGATATACTGACCGTATCACATCGCACTGTAGGCCATACAATACGACGGCGAAGAGATGTTCCCGCTGTAGCGGCGCCATATAAATTCAATTCGAGCTTACGATTACATTTAGAATCATTGTCTACGTTTACGTTACCGATGAAACAGCAAACGAAGACGGTTGAGTAGAGAGCGATGAGCGTGGCACGGACTGACTGGTTCTCCATCGGATTGTCAGGGTCATAGTCAAGGAAGGTCTCGTTCAACGGATGCCACTCCTCGAGGACCTCATTCGAATTCGTTGTCTGATTAGACGATCCATTTCCGGGTTCTTGGCGGAAGTTTTCCATGACCTTCATCGTCCTTGGATCAGATTCAGAGACGAATATTCAAGATTTGTGGATGGCAGTCGGAGATGAGTTGCTATCTTATATTATCTTGTATTATCCAGTGTCATCCGATGTCATCTTTTGTTATCAGATGTTATCTAGTGCTATCCGAATGTATCTTTTGTCATCTATTGTAATCAGATGTTATATACCTTGTGTCATCTATTGTCATCCGACGTTATCTTGTGTTTTATTTTCTTACATTATCTTATCGTGCGGTTTATCAAATCATCCAGTGTTATCCAATGATATCTTGTGCGATATTTCCTAATCCTGAACCATCTTTTGTGTAACGTCCAGCCAATAAATTAATATCCAGTCGTTAAATGTTCTCTATAACATCTCCGTTCTGCAGAGGCTCGTTTAGACCACCATGCGCCCCTCAAACATCCAACAATAGCTGCTCTATATTAGTCACCAAAACAACATTCCCTTTGACGAATTACTACGTAAATGCTGCTTCTATGGCGTGAAAATCCCTCGGAAGAATAGTTCGTCAACATCATCTAGCGCTTTCGTAGTAGAGCTCTCTCAAACGGAGCGGAGAACTGTTCAACTGAAGCGAGATGTGGATAGGCAACAGATGTTGTCTCCGTCAAATATGGTTCAGACGAGCGCTATATGGTCGAGTTGGAAGGCGGTGGAGTCAGGCATCGACGCTCGGTTGGTCAGAGAGCCATCAGCGCATGCGATTAGGTCTCAGCGGTGGATGGGTGGACGGTGACGGGTAGAGTGGGTTGGTGACGGAGGGATGGATTGAGGGATGGGCAGGTATACGCACGGAGGCAGATACACAGGCAAAGACACACTGACCGAAAGACAGACAAAGGCATACACACGTACAGCTGCATAGACAGAGCGACACAGACTGACACAGACAGGGACACTGGCACGCCGAGTTGCACGTACAGACTGGCACTAGAAACAAACAGACGCACACTCATATACACACAGACAGCTGTCTATCTCTCAGTTTCTCTGTATGTTTCTGTATGTGTCTGTCTATATCTCTCTCTATCTAACTCTCTCTCTCTCTCACTCTCTCGTTCTTTCTCTCTCTTTGTCTTTCTCTTTGTCTCTGTCTGTCTCTGTCTCTTTGTCTCTCTATCTCTCTGTCTCTCTCTCCCTCTCTCTCTCTGTCTCTCTCACTCTCTGTCTGTCTGTCTGTCTCTCCCTCTCTCCCTCTCTGTCTCACTCTTTCTTTCTCTCTGTCATTCTGTAAGTGACATATGACTGTAGATATCTTGCCTATTCGGATATTAATATTAGCATCGTGTAATCGCATCAGCTTATATACAAAACGCCTCTTCAATTAAACTCGTTGACAATAACTGAGTTCATTGACTGCCGCAGAAAAAAACGATCAATCGTAATCATTCATCGAACCATCGTTTATAGAGAAAACAATTAGCACTTTTACGACTAGAAATACTCTTGTACAATTACCGTCGCAACCACTGTTACAGCTAATTATCCTGCTTCTGCAACTGCTACATTACCACTGCTCTTGGCTGTGATTACTGCTACAACTGTGCCACAACCGCATCTAAGTATAATTACTACCCCATGTAACATAACATACCATGACATAACGTAACATAACGTAACATAACATAAAGTATCATAACTTAACATAACAACGTAACGTAACTTAACATAACTTTGCATGAGATAACACAAATAACATAATATAACACACCATAACTTAACGTAGCATAACATAACACAAACACAAATAACATAACATAACATAACACAACTTGTCTTAAAGTGATTCAGAAGATCACATGATTCGCATCTGTGTAAGAATCACTCCTTTTTTCATTTGTTTTATCATTACTTCTTTCTAATACCAACATTTCTTCAGTCTCTCCTTGATTAACCTTGAAAGCCTTTTACTCAGTCTACTGCAACGATCTCTTCATCTAAAACATTCATATGATATGTTTATGCAAGTATTTGTATTTATGTATGTATTATATATATATATACATGACATTGTGGTGACTTATATGCGTTAAAAGATAGATGTGCGCTTTAGAATAAATCGTATGTCATTGAATTCGTGTGGTGGCATTATTTATTCATCGATATATTGATTAGATAGGTTAATTGCTTCATTTAATACAATATTCTCGCTTCTCGCTAAGAAATGCACGACTGAAAGATGATGCAGTGGCCACTTAATCAGTCACCAGACCGCAGTTACTTTTGACGAATAACTTCTTGCATTTCTATAGCGCATTAATATATCGGTACGGTACTGAATCGCGAATTCACTGGTCGATCAATATTGTTGTACAATGATGCAGACATGCAGGCAAACATCCAGTGAGAGAGAGGCATAAAGAGAGAGAAACAATGAGAGAGAGACAGACAGACAGATAGACAGAGACAGAGGCAGAGAGAGAGAGATAAAAGCAAGTGATGAAGAACACAACACGAACCAATATTAAGAGCCCTCTGGTGAGTATATCCACTGGAGCTTTGGTCGTTAGCATAAGTGATGTCAAAGTTTATTGAGATAATGAAATAAGCGATCAATTGATCGGAGGTGTCGCCACTGGTGGGCATACGCATACGTGTCCAACCGATGCAAGAAAAAGAATACTTCACGGATCACCTAAGAATTTCTTTAACAAGGCCTTTCAAATTGTCTCACAGTAGACCTACTTCGCTATACATACATGTTCCTCTTGGCTTAATAACCATGACCTGATGGAGCGTGGTTTTTATGCGCAATCGGGAGCAGTGATCATTGAGATTCTGCAAATGACGTCAGTTTAATAGCGTTCTCGAATAGTTACCTTGGTCTTAAGTCCTTCAACGGATTCACTGAAAGACTGTTTTTCGCATCGTCGCGGCAGAGAGCACTCGGAGATTTACACTACATTGAGCGGCAGAAAAGTGAGACATTACATTACAATTAGAAGAGGAACATAGCGCTACATGAGAATGGATGAGAAGAGGGCTTGACATTAATCTACATCAGAAGGATAAGAAGACGAAAGATCCGTCGGAGTTTAGCCAAGAAGCTGGAGGCAGACATACATATCAAAGGAAGGACTGAGGAGAAACAGAGAGACAGAGAGAGAGTCAGAGAGAGGGGGAGAGAGAGGCAGACATACAGACAGACAGAGAGGCAAAAAGAAACAGACAGACATACAGAGACAGAGAAGATGATATATATATATATATATATATATATATATATATATAGAGAGAGAGAGAGAGAGAGAGGGAACAGAACAGAGAGCGCTAGGTGGACAGGTATGATAACTGGGAGGTAGACATGTTGAATAGAGAGACAGACAGACATACAAACATGGAAAGAGAGAGGGACACAGGTACAGAGACACACACTGCCAGAGACAGATAGAGTCACGCTGACATTGACAATGACGTCACTCCTGCTTACGTGGATCCTCCGAAGGTAATCTTGATGGTTTATGGTCTCATTTTCCCAGAAAATTTCCGCAATCGTTGTTCTGCTCAACTTGGATTAGAACGCCGATGATCTACTTCCGCCACGAAACCACGCATGCGCATTCGAAAACTGTCAGCGGTCACTTCCGGTAGAAATTGTTCGTCTATCGCAACGGTAAATGATGATGGACGTAGAGACTAATTTTGCGGTCATGAATTTCTATAATACGGCTGACGACAGGATATTCATATCTTGACGATGAGATATGCAAAGACTCAGGCCAGGAGCCAAACGTGGTTGTTGAGATTGGAGAACGCTGTCGGATTTTCTGCGAGATCTCACGTGATCGTGAGCACTGGGTTTTTATCGGTCACCTCGCCTAAGGAACCAAGATATATTGCAGAGTTAGTTAGTTATCTGTGTGGATCAATGCGTTCGACTGATGTTTGGGTATGATTCACTATGCATAAACACTTTAATCGGAACGAAAAATGCGATACTAACAAACCGCTGAAACAAAACAACGGTAGAATTAGCTTGAAAAGCAATTGATGTTCAACAAAAGTGATATCTGGACGTTTTATGAACTTGTTAATGTTACTGAATAGTTTGGCGGTTTCGTATACGCTGCCAAGTGATAACCATGCATAACTATTCTGAAATGGAAGTTTTGTGACCTATGCGCCAATGACAACACGATAGCAATACCAATATACATATACAGCCTTCAACTGAAGCCTTACTCAGCGGACTGTAACTCGAACTAGCCCCATATTGGACGGGGCTGCAAGTTGTTTTCCTGGTCACTGTCGAAGAGTATAGAATATATATATATATTCAATTTAATATGTATGATATATATACATAATTGAAATATATGTGCGATATATCTTTATATCTAGAAGGGACATGGGTTCGTATGGATGAAAGCAAAAAAAGCCAACAACGTGTATCTGTTGGAAGATGGACGTAAGGAAAGACCACAGAGGAATTGATCGGAGACCATCAGATGCCTGAGGATGCCGTGGGATGTGGCTGAAAGATGGACAGAGACTAATGAAGGAGTCCGATGTGTAGACCTAAGAACTAAGTATAGTGTTTTATTTAGAAGGGTTGAGCGATACTCTCTTGTCAACCGGAACATCGGACGTGTAAACACGAAGTCGGCAACACTGAGTAAACTGACCCTTCACTGTCGGTGGGAAGAGGAAGCAGCGTAGGAGAGGACTGACCACGCGCCTTCATTTCTTCATGCTCATGCATGCATAATATATACGTCACAGTACAACGGTTGAATTCAGCCGTAGGATCCCGCCGGATCTGAGATCCGAAACATCAGATTTGATATCGATCATCTAACCATGATGAGATCAGCCACCCCACAGATTAGATAAGCTACCTAAATGTTTTGTTTAAGAAATCAACCATACACCTTTTTCACACATTTTATGCTACCGAATAGCAATCGATCACAGAGTAGAAAATGTGCTATGTACATGCAGGATGACAATTATAATGAAACATATTATAGTGTCTGAATAAGTTAGAGCTGAAGCTACGTTCCAGTCGGTTAATAGGGGACTTGGAAGGGCGAATGGATTGAGGGTAAAGGAATTGGAGGAAGAGTGTGTCGTTTGTGCATTGTACCCTCACCCTCTTAATTGCGTAGCTAGGGAAGTGATCCAATGTTGAACCAATCATAGCGTTTTAAATACTGCTAAATATAGATTCGATGAAATGCAAATTAATGCGGCCAATTTTGATAGGCCTAGGTGAGGGAAGATAATCCTAGGTTAAAAGACGTAAACTTCAGTCAGAGTCCAGACGGAGAGAGAGTCGGTCGCCGCTGCGGCAGCCCCAACCCTGAGGTCGGCGATGGCACGTCAAGCGACGATGAAAGACTTTGACTATATTTAATATCGTTTGGGCAGTTTAGAACAGACCACAGATTCGTAGTTGCTGTATAAACGTTTCTCGTTACCAAACTTATCATCGAAAATATTGTATTCGGAATTTCGGACATTCTCGTAAAGTATTTGCACGTACAAGAAGTTGACGACAGTCCATTCTTCAATGATCAAGTGGTCGACCTTACAACCATTATGGGATTGACTACTGTGTCAGACGCTGATAATCAGCTTAGTCATAATTGATAAACAATATAGTAATAAATCAAATCTGTTATGGATTGATCACAAATCCTGAATTAGGCTTAGATTATAAATTTAAAATTATTTGGAGATCCGGCATCCGTGGATGAGAAATTTAACCACTGCATGTTTAATCTTTCGCCGGTGACACTCTCTGAGAGATTTCATATCAGAGATCAACGCGCAGTGAAGTAAACTTGCTCAGTCAACGCGTTTAAATATTTCATGACGTAATCTATCATCGGATTAAGAAACTCTGTTGGATGACATTCATGCAGTCCGAAGGGAAGTTAGGGAACTCCTAATGACCCAAGCTGACCCGACCTGATTGCGGCCAATGACTCCGAAGCAGGAAGAGGGAAATTGAGGTCAGACGTACAGTTCACATCTAGCTTGGCGTTAATATAATCTGCTTAGCGATAATCTTGTTTACAAATTTTAGTTTTATAATTCTTAACCAAATCTCAAAGATTTTATACAAGCTTAGGCCTACACGCATAATTGCACACTACACATATATAAATATATATATATATATCTGCTTATATATGTATATTCATAGTGCATATATAAAATACAAATGAAAATAATATATATACATATATATATATATATTATATTCACAGATCTAAGTACACAACTAGTGCAGTCTAACAGATAGTATAAAGAGTCGCGTGAGTAGACCAACAGCCGAGAGAGATTTGGTTTCGAAAACCTACCTTGGTAAAATTATGTAGCGCGATTTCTGATGCACGCAAGGATGGCAGTCATGAGTGTGCAATAAAGTACATTTTGACGTCTAGGGACCTCGCGTAGACCTAATTCTTACAGACGCCTCTGGACAACTCGACTGTAACGAGAATGACACCCGTTCATAATCGGTGGGTAGGGGCTTATAAGCCACGAGCAAATCTGCGTCAAAGAAATAAGAGGAGGATTTCATTGAGAGAACTCTAAAAACTACAGGAAGGGGAAGGAGGGCAGAAGAAGTTGTTCCAATGAGTTCGGAAGGGAGGAGGTAGAACTCGAAGGAGTTAGAGTGAGTTTTGAGTCGCTTTTTGAAGGAAGGAAGCGAATTTTAACTACGAAGAGAGAATGAATGTCAATTCATTTTCTTAGGCGCAGAAGTATGAAATGCACGAGAGCCCATTACTGTACAGCATATTGATGAGCGCAGGCAACGAGGAAGGATGCAAGGATCCAGTTGCTATTGGAGGTAGGAAGGTGTACTGGTTCTGAGAGCTTCGTAGGTTAAACACGCCAATTAAACTTTTATTCTGAATCTAACAGAAAGCCAATGCAGTTGTTGGAGCAGGTGTCAATTTGCTTAGGATGCGTAAGAGCCTTTCAAGTTCAAGGTCTGAGGTGGGCACATCAAAGGCGAATTATTATCATGATCTTAAGGCGAGAGGAGACAAACGAACAAGATGTAGTGTCCGACAAATTCTTATTGAGAACCGAACTGATGTGGTATAATTATGTGATAGAAACAAAGGATACAAAGGTTAGTGTTAGTTGCCTGTTGGCTTATTCACAGGCAATCGGCAATCTCGATCTTGCAACCACAGAATTAGGCTATCGCGAGCAATCACCGGCCAACTTCACAAAGTAGCCTTTGTCAACTTCACAAAGTGGCCTTTGTCAACTTCACAAAGTGGCCTTTGTCAACTTCACAAAGTGGCCTTTGTCAACTTCACAAAGTGGCCTTTGTCAGCGATTGATTTTGTTTGAAGTCATCAAAACCGCACTCGTTACCTTTCACAAAGTCGGAAATCAACACCTGGCAAACGTTGCGTTGAACTGCTCGAATAATCTGCATGGAAGGTGATACTTTTCAGAAAATCCGCTGGCATATATCAAGGACGACTGCACTGTTGGAATACAGAAGAACAGCTGGAGTAGTATTGCAACTAAAATACATAAAACTCATGCACATAGAGACGTCATTGTGACTTGATAAATCTTTATGACGCCATTTGGCAAACTTCGGCGTCTGATATAAAACGCACTGAATGCGGTGAGAAGAAAGGCCAGAAACGTACTTCTACACGCTACCTGACCTTCGATGCACATGCTCGAATATAAATTGAATTTTAAATGTCATGTTGACTCAAAATAATATTATTATTGTAAGTAAGCAGCGTCGTAAATTGAATTAAATTGTATTAGGTGAGATTAGAAATTGTTTAAATTGATTGATCTTTTCTGGATTGAACTGTATAGGATTTAGGGTGGATTAGGTCGGGGTGTGACGACAGAAGTTATTAAAACCTGATGACGTGTTTGATGATTTCATAATACCCATAACTCTTACAACTCCCCACAGACAATCCCAACCGTACCGGCGCAGGACCAGACTCAACCGGCAACGTACCGTTATCTCGCGGGGTGCGCTTTTCCCCTTCACCCTTACCACACGTCATGATGCTTCCGAACACGTGACGCCTTCACGCGGCTCTAACGACCACAGGATGAACAGCTGTAGAATAAAACCACGCGCGTCCCTAGGCGTTCTTGAGCGGACTGACCGGAGACTGGTAAGTGTTGATCTTCGACTGGCGGATTAAGTAAGGGTCGCAGCAGGCAGCCTATAAGAACACGGGCGAGTCCCAAAGGTACTTTCTGGCAACCAGTAAACATGGAGCTGTCCGAGACTCTGGTGAGCGATAAAGGACATTCGAGTCCTGTTCCGGATCCAACTGGACATGGCTCTCGCTGTTTGGGCATGCAGGACGAAGGGATTTACACCAAATAGTAGCTTTTTTCAACGACACTGTGCGATAACAATGATCACATAAGCATCCTTATTTATTCAGGCTAGGACTGGCACTGTCAGAGTACAAGCAGTGGTACAGTTCTAGTACTGGTTTCAGTTGAACAACACTGTGTGATAACAAAGATCACATAAGATTCGCCCTCCTCCTTCATCCAGTCAGCCAGTCAACCAGTCAGTCAGCGAATCGTTTCATAATAACGACACTGCAATTGTCAAATGCGAAGGACGGTACATGTGAGCACCAGGCAGTCGTCTTACGAGCCCTGATCCGAGGAACCAATATACACAGGATTGAACGTAACTATGTAACGCCTTGTCACGGATTTTTTTGCGATAATCGGGAGAAAGAAATTTTCACATCTTGTTTGCATAAAAAGCTGATTCGTTAACTTTTAGCTATGAAGGAAAATCGACGAATCAGCAAAAAATAATGCTTTTTGAGGCTTAATACATCATATTTGCAAATAGAAGCAAAATTTAAATTGGGGCGACATCTATGTTTAGGAGTAAAATGTGTTCATTTGACGAGTAAATATTCCTCTAATAAAGATTCCTTGCTCTGATCGTTGAGACAACATCATTTGTCCCAAACTCCTGTATCCATCATCCACAGGCTTTCCATTCCAAACTTAAAATCTCACCTTTTCAAGAACTCTTACCCAGACTCCTTACCTGATATTCCACCATTCGACCCTCGACCAAAACGACACCCTCCATAACAGCGACTCTGCCTCCCCGCTGACCATCTGTAAACCGGACTCTGAGATCCCACGGATTATACTTTTGACAACCCCTCTGATTCGATGCAGCGCTCGTGAATAAGCTGGTGACCTGTGCTTGGCTATAAAATGGCGCTTTAGAAGTTTGGAGATCACGATTACGATTACGAGACATCTAAATTGAAGCGTCGTCATCCTCTGCGCATGCGTTGCCACAAAAGTCAATCGTCATAACGCGTCGGTAGAGCGGAGTTGACATAGCAGGCAAACAGATTCGTCGTTCGACCGGCTAAATGGTCTCGTTTGGGACACCTCTCTGGTCCTACTCCACGTCAACTCACATATGCACGGCCAGCCTCTTTGTCCTAGTCGTCGGTCTCTCCCAGGGTCCACCGCGGAGAAGCCGAATAAATTCCCTCTCTGTCAAACGAAAGCCGTGTTTTACGGCGCCGAGTTCACTGCGGGTTAAGCACTCGCTGTTCAGCTGTGGATAGGTGTGTCTAGAAGAATGATGCTGGTAGTGTGGTCAGTGAGGGGTTGGCATAGGGTGTCTGGTAATTGTGGGTTTCAATCGAAGTCTTAAGGAGGATTAAGTGCGCTTTTGCAGTCCCATCTTTATTGTTGTTAGCATGAAATATGATTAGTGAAACGCATGTAGCCTCAATTTATGAATACCTACGAGTCATCTCATCGCCTTCATTTCCCTTCAATCTACTTCATCTGCTGTTATACATTTAATTCTTAATACAATTTTGACCTAGTCTGAGTTTAGAAGAACATTAAAATCATCAAGTTTCATTTCAACTAAACTAACTGTTTTCAAGCCTTTTAGATTTTTTATGGAACACATTTTGTCATCAATTTAGGTTAGGCCCCTATATATGAGCACACTTTGTCAAAACATTTCAATTTCTCTCACCAGGTTCAAATTTAACAGAAACATTAGCATATCTAAGTTTCAAGTTGAGCGATATAAGTGTCATCTTGTAGTAGACAGTAGTAATACTACCCAGCGTTTGATGAACGCTCCGTCCACAGCCAGTAGCGTCGGGAGACTTTTATGGCCGTTGAGCGAAGCAAAGCCTTGTTTATGACCGCCAGTGCCTAATGCCACGAACACATGCCAGATGGCAGGACCACATGTCAGATGCCAAGAAAACACGACCGACAAAACAGGACAACAGACCGGAACAGAAGTCGTAATTTCTAAAAGGCAATTTCTCACACTCCATTAGTCCACTTAGCGCAATTAATTTCTTTGAGCTGTAAGGTGGGATCTCAGTTAATTTCTTTTGATTAGCATAAATTAATTAGAAACTTGAATAACGCAAGAGTGTATATTAGACATTGCATCAACTGAGGGCGATCAACCCAAACTAAGGTTGCAGGTCAATATCCAGCTGATAAGAACGTAATCAATGCGATATGCTTATAATAATAATAATAATAATAATAATAATAATGATAATAATAATAATAATAATAATAATAATAATAATAATAATAATAATAATAATAATAATAATAATAATAATAATAATAATGCTTTCCAGGGCACCTTTTTCTCACCCCAGAAGACGAGGCCTGACCATTCGGACAACGATTTTAACAATTAAATAATCTCTAAGTCCTTGGGGCAAGGAAGTACCTCAGGGCTTAAAAAATAATAATAATATTGTAATATTGTAATGACGATGAAGAGGATAATAACAATAATGTTATTAATAATAGTAATGAGCTTTTTATTTTTCGGACCTCTACACCACCAAACTTCCAAATGCAACTCGTTTTGATAATGTAGCCCATATGGAATAATAAAGCCCGTATGTGGTCAAAAACAGCAGATATGCTGTTCTCGTTTAGCGCTAATTCGAAACCCCTCAAATGTTTATGGGTAGAGCTAAGACTAAATCTTTTACGAGTCGGCTTAATTAGGTTGAAATCAATAGGCCAAGAATCAATAACAAGAGGTGATTGATAAGACCTGCGTCTGGAAACTGTCTCAACCGTTGCTGCCTTTGCATAATTCACGACCATTGCTTGAAAGACGTGCCCCTACATGCACAGCGGAGTCGAGGAGCTGATTTGAGATTGTGCTTTTGGGAAGCATTTATCGCTTTCCCCAGTTTCTAAAGGTAATTCAGGAATGGGCAAAATGGACGTTGTGGCTTTGAAAATGGTCTTTATATCCATTTGAAAAGCGATATAACAGAAGCGATCTGTCTGAGCGAAGAAGAGATGTGTAGTCGAACCATAAACTGGGATGGGTTAATCAAAGTCTGATGAAGTTACAGACTACAGAAGTGATCTACAACGATATAATATACTATATTTTTCTTACCGAAAAAGACCGCAGTATGACTACAAGTACAGTTTAATATGAACGGACGATGACAAATTATTCCAGGAGCCGAATCTAACTATATGACAGCCGTGCTAATTGCCCATCACGTTATGCATGTAAAGCATTTCAAAAGTCATGAAATCGCTTCTTACAAAGATTCTGGTTACCTAAGATCACTAGGTCTATGCGTCAAATACGATTCACCTATTAATACGGGAAAATCGATGTGGCTGGTAATCAGACAAAATCGGATGCAGTAACAACATCAGACACTAGCATTGGACTGAAGAAGAACTGGATTATCTTCTGTTTGCAGAAAGCATGACGTGTAAGTTAGCCATCTCCATTTCAAGTGTAGAGAGTCAACAACAGTCGTATTGACGGAAGTTGTGAATGTGTTTACTGATTATTCATTGAGATCAGATCCATTGAAAAATATGGAGAGTCGATAACTTATAATCGCTATATAAAACATGGAAATTTACAGCTGCATTGAAAATGTATCGACGCCAATTGATAGTGACCAGATGCGCTATCAGTTGATTCAAATGAAAATGTTCAAAGGTGTGGGCTTTCAATCATACAGATGCGTCGAATGGGATCGCCAATGCAATAGCAACAATTGTACCCACTCATTAAGCGCGAATGAATGCTTAAAGATACTGATCGAATTTTGCTAAATAAGAAAACTCGAGACACAACAAAGGATAGTCCCCAAATGAATCAGGAACAAACTATGAGGGCAACTGATGAGGGTAAACTATTGACGGCGAGGAAACGTTGGCGTTTGGAGTTGACGATAATGCTGATCAACATCTGGGTCGGTTGCAGGTTGCTGTTCGTCAGCTTCGTCGATGTTTCTGGTCTTGACCTTGTAGACAGTCGTTGTTATCGAATTCAGGAGGATGCCTACTCGAGCACCCCTCATGGAGAAGCACTCCCACCACCAGGGGCGAGATTCAACGTTATCTGCGAGAATCTCGGGGTCCTCCCTCAGGTCCCAGACAT
Organism: Bimastos eiseni; assembly: GCA_959347315.1. NCBI lineage: Eukaryota > Metazoa > Annelida > Clitellata > Crassiclitellata > Lumbricidae > Bimastos > Bimastos eiseni. The sequence goes on from OY365811.1 coordinate 1,914,456, forward strand.
CCTTTCGTCATACAACGGCACCTACGAACTGGTCATCCGTAACAGAACTACCATCTTCTTCATCCAGGCGGCGGCCTTCGCCAGCTGCGGACCCAGGCGCTTGGTCCTCGCGGGTCTCGGGGTAACACTTGTGGATCAGCGAGCGTTCAGCGGCCTTGAATCCACGCTGGAGTACCTAGACATGGGATCGAACGACATATCGAAGCTCCACCCGGACACCTTTGTCAGCCTCGAAAAGTTGACGGTCCTTGTGCTTGACGAGAATTGGATCTACGCTCTTCCAGAAGGACTCCTTGCCACTCCGAGAAGCCTCGACAGCGTCGACCTCCGTCGCAACAGAATCTCCTCGCTTGCGTCACCGTCTGGTTTGTTTCGCGGCCAGGGATACCTTCAGAGTTTACTCCTAGGCGGAAATATCATCGGCGTTCTCGGCAACAGAACCTTCGAGGGACTCGACTACCTGCGCACGCTGGATCTGTCCGACAACGATCTGACGGACTTGGACTACTCTGCGTTTCGATCCGTTGATCATCTGATGAGCCTGAACCTAAGGAAGAACCGGTTGACGGGGATTCGCAGAAGCTTCTGCCAGTACCTCCAGTATCTCGTGGACGTCGATTTATCCTCAAACGAAGTCACGAATCTCTCGGATGACGTATTCATCGGATGTCCGGCATTGAAGCAGATCAACATATCCGAAAACTCTATCACCACTCTCCCGAATCGATCGATAGAGATCCTACATGAGCTGAATACCTTAGACCTGTCCGGTAATAACCTATCAACCTTTCGCTGGGCTCAACTCCAGAATTTACAGCTACTCGCTCGGCTCAACTTGAGCAGGAACAATTTATCCAGTTTGTCATCCGCCGCTTTCTTTTACAACGATAACCTCAGATCGCTCAACCTTAGTTCCAATCGGATTTCGTCTTTAGCTTTCGGACTATTCAGCTCCTCCAATTCTATCGAAACGCTGGATCTGTCGCACAATGGACTAACCTTCACGGACCTAGTGTCACTCCAAGCCCTTGTCAGAGCTAAATCCCTGTATCTGTCGGGCAACAGACTGGAAGAAGTCGTTCCAGAACGTACTTTCCAGAGCCTAGCATCTCTGGAACACCTGGATTTAAGCTTCAATCAGATCTCGCAAGTGCTAACCGATTCTTTTGCACCTTTACCGCAGTTAAAATGGCTTAACCTGGACTACAACAGGATTGCTACGATCGCAGACGATGCCTTTGTGGGTAATTATATTCTCTCGTTCTTATCGCTCAGCGACAACCTTCTCCAAGACCTAACCTTATTGCGCAGTAACTCATTGCGCGTCCTCTACGCTGGCCGTAACAACCTGACCAAGCTGCCATTGACTGGAACCCTCGCCTATCTCGAGCAACTGCATATGCGGAACAGCCAAATCTCCACCATACCTTTGACGGTTGCCTCGTTTCGACTCAAGCTCCTTGACCTGACTTATAACACACTCGAAGTTCTAGATCTTAACGGTGTCCTTTCCAGCTTTCCATTCATCGAACGGCTGATCTTAAGGGGCAATGGCATCCAAGAAATTCAACCTGGAGCCGTGCTGGGCGTTAGTGGTCTCGTCGAGCTAGATCTTTCGGAGAACTGTCTTGCGACGTTCAAGCAAGAATCCGTTCTTGGTATTTCCCAGAGTTTGCTGCGACTTTCGGTAGATCGCAATCCGCTTCTCTGCAGCTGCGAGCTGCTCTGGATGCGAAGCTACGCGCCACTGATCAACCGTAACGTCACGGTCTGCTTCTTCCCTAACGGAACATCAAACAGTTGGACCGAGTCGACTTGTAGTAGCAGCTACAAGAAAAACTGTTCAGACGGATCGAGGGACGATTCAGCTTACGACCCAACCTGCTCTAGATCGTCGCTTACATCCGGTAGTCTTCCATATTCCACAATTCCTGCTTGTTTTCCACCTTCCTCAAGACCTCAAGACAGCTCTTCAAGCGGCTGGTCCTCTACTAAAACACCGTTTCTTCCTTTCGTAGCCGCGTCAAAGTCAACAGAAACACCGACGTACGTCTTTATTCTGATACCTCTCTTAGGGTGTGCGTTGACCGCCATAGCAGCGGCAGCCCTCCTTGCAAGATGGCGCCGTAGGAGATCGAAGATTCCCATTCAGAACGGACATCCCGCTCTGCGCACCTTCCCGAGACTGTCCGTACCTTTCGAATCCTTCAAGATACCGAATGGTAACGGAATTGGCCGACCGACGAACTTCCAGCTAAGTACGCTTCACGTGCGTAATGCAATGGGAGTGAGACGATTTGGACAGAGATACCTGGACGGTGTCAGAGGGATCAGTCGCTAGAGTTGATGGGACGAGAGGACCGGTTTGTCGGGACATCACTCGTCTGTAAGAATCCTACATTATCAGTTTTCAATTTGACTAAAATGTAGCTATTTAGCTAATATGTTCAGATGGTCATTTATTACATTATTTCATAAATTAGATCATTATAATCTCATGTCCTTAATGACTTGCGAGATCGGTTTAAAACTTGGCTGTTGACCTATTTCTAGCAGAAAACGGAGATATATCGGCAGAACTTTTTTCAGCGACTGCAACATTTGCCTGACATGAAAGACCCGTATTAGACGGAACATATTGATAAAGGACATTTTAATATTGATTAAGGATATTTGCATACTGATTAAGAACATTTCCATAGTGATCAATGATATTTACATCCCATATTGATTGAGGACATTTCCTACTCGATCAAGGACATTTCCACATTGATAAAAGGTTTTTCCAAAAGCATTTATGCGTTTGTTGTCAATAGTGCCACCGTTGTAATTCTCTTATCTAAGGCCTACCGTCGGATTGAATAAGATACCGTGACGTATCTCAATAACTACAGAGCCCAACATCGCCCAAGCTTCCGCACGCGATCTATTGTGACAAAGAGTTGGTGGTCTGTAGGTAGAGATGCAGCTTCACAAAAATTGATTATTGAGAAGTTATTGCCAGGATTAGTCCGAGACAGCTGTCTTCAATGGTCATCTGGCATGCATAAAGGGTGATGCTGGCGCCAATTGTGCCTCTATACATCAATTACCCTCACACAACTGGAGGTAACAATGAACGTATTGAGAAATTTGATTGTAATATTCGTGACCGTAATTGGCTTAGTGTAGACCATATAGACATCATATCACTCCAGTAAATTATGGTAGATACGGTGATCATTTAATTACTGTGATGTATTCATAAATTAACATATATAATTATATATCCATAAATTATTATGTTATATCAAAACTTTTCTCGCAATGTACAGCGTATGCAAAGCTACAGAACAGACCGTTTCATGATGAGCCGTTGTTCACCTCTGAGATACTAGAGTGGTCCCTGTCTGAATAGCCGTACCCTCTAACTTGTTTTGTTTTAAAATGCACAAAATTTAATACTATTTGTAGCATTTAAGAGGTACCTCAGGGTTCAAAGTTTCATGCAAAGAACACAAGTTTATCTGCTTTCTCATAATTAGTATCTATAACAACATAAATTACTACTATTTTTATTATTATTATTATTGGGATACACATATAACTGTTAAGAGGGTGTAGTCTGATCATGCACTCTCGTGAGCGGTTAGCTTAATCAACCATACCGATGATAATTTGATTTCAATTTGTAGTTTTGAAGATGGTGATGGCATTCTAAGTGGTAGAATTCTTGATCTGCTTATCCTGTACGACTACAAGGCATATATTGCTCTTCTGAAACTGCAATTGCCGATATGACAGTTTGAACACTAATTTCAACAATGGAAGTCCGACGTTTACATTATTGTACTTGAAGAAAGACTGGCTTGATTAAATTTTAACATTTGCTGACCGCAACTGAATAAGACCTACAAGAGGAGTACATGTAGCTATTGAATCGAGCTACTCCTAAATATTGAAACCTGCTTAAGGTACGAGTTTGCTTCAATAAAAGAATACATAATGATAGGATTCAAAACCACAGTTTTAATTTAAATTAACTCAAGAACCATTCTTTTACGTACAGAGCTCAAAAGTGTTTCACGTTCAATATTATTATTATCTCTGTTGACCGCCGTACTAGGTAAAGTCACGTAGTAACGGTACATTTAATAGTTCTCTTGCTGCCTCCCATATTGCCAAAAATACGTCACTATGTACGAACCTTTCAATCAAAAATACTTAAACCATTAAAATATTTTACCCTGACTCCTTCCTTTTCCTGCCTTCTATCTTTTCTATCTTCGCCCCATCATTGTCCGCCATGGATGCAAAATAATGCCATGCCCCAGACGCCCAATCACAGCGGAACCATATAAGCGCCCCCAAAACAGCGGTATCCTATAGAGGCGCCCCAATCACAGCCACAAAGACACATCTTACTTGCTGTGTTGGTGGCCGCGTTTGAGTTCATTCTTTTGACATTAAATTGGCAAATGCCAGTCATAACGTTTTCACATAAATACGGTTGTTACCACTGTGCGTTTAAATGAAATGGATTAATTACTAGCCATATACAATCTGCTACATACACGATGCAAATCGCAGCAGTGTAAGGTAACGTCAGAGATCGTAATGTAAAAACAGTCAGGGTACGGTAACAGAAATCTAATTAAAATTGTAAAACATCGGAACATGACGGAAAACTCACAAGAATTAAGAAACGTTCTAGACTAAGTAAAAGTGTAAAACTAACGTAACCGTTCTTTTCTAAGTCTCAACTGCAAAATGTAACGTCAGACCGTAAAGTAATCTACGGAAAAACTCAAATTCTTCTTCGGTAGCGTAGTCAAATTTATGCGATCAATCAACAACCACATAAACAAATGTTAAGAAACGAAAAGAAGCCATTCAATATATCCGATGCATCGGATTCCAAAACAACGATAAATGACGATTCGCAAAACGATTTCGCAACAAAAACTTACTTGAGAACAAATTAATGAAAGAAATATTCATAGCCATTAAAGATATATAAGTAGGCCTACTCAGACAACGACAGCAGATCAGAGGTATAACAAGGTTTTGAATAGTTGGGGGGGGGCATAATTAAAAAAATATTGCGCGAAGCGGAAACATTTTTTTTGGCCCTCACACTTTTCGAATTTTGCCCCCCTGAAATTTGAAAAATGGGGGGCACAAATTATCTTTACAGAAGTAATCTTAAAAATCCATTGTATAAACATAAAAAGAACCGTTTGGGGGCACATGGAGGGCATTGAGAACTAAAACTGGGGGGGGCTTTGCCTCCCCTCCAGTTTTGAAACTGGGGGGGGGGCGGTACCCACTGCCCCGCCGCTTGTTACACCCCTGCAGCAGATACCCTTTTGGTAATACTGCTCGCTTTAGAAAACAAACCCATTTTTGATTATTACCTGGAGCTGGGAACCCAATGAAAAAAAAACTGATCGGCACTAGTGAACAAATAACTTTTGAGCACCACAGTAGCGTAATGCATGTAAGGTTTTACCAGAATCTTCTCGGTTTATATATAAGTTTGTTCGTACACCCGTTCGTCAATCTATCCATCCCTCGTTTCATCTATCTATTTGTCTGTCTGTCTGTCTGTCTGCCTGCCTGTCTGTCCGTCCGTCCGTCCATCCATTCATCCATCATCTGTCTGTCTGTCTGTATGTCTGTCTGTCTGTCTGTATGTCGAATGGAGATATGCGTGTCCATCAGATAAAACGGCGCTCATACAATGGCAATATGTCTCCATCTTTCAATCCAGCGCCTCCAACGAATACTATTGCCTTTAGTATCTATAGACCCTGTGGCCCAATGCAACGCGGCGAGAACAAAAGAAATGGCGACAACAATGCTAGGAGCCGCAACAAACGCGTCACAACGATCAGTTTCCCAGCTAAACCAGTTGTTAGTAAGTCTGACCAGATTCAACCCACGCGAAATAGTCTGCAGAAGCTAATAAACCTGTAAACAATGAACTTATTCTTTATAAGCCTATTCGTGAAGAAAATATGACGAACAACCATATTTACAGTGTAGGCTAAAATATCGTCAGTGAAAGAGGAAAAACACTATAAAATTATTTGAGAGCAGAGTAGGAATTGAAACCATGCGACATCTGTGAACAAGGAAGGACATAGGACATTCAAACATTATTGCGACTATCTGCTTCAATCACATTAGATAGATTACCTCGATACAACGATGGTAGGGCCTATTATTATCAGCTTAAACTCCTCAAGGAAAAACCGCAGGCCTATAATTATTATCTGCTTAGTGCTGGAATTTGTAAAAGTGCCGTTGTAAAGGCATATGCCGTGTTACGGGGTCGTATAAGTTGTCGCTGTCATTAATTAATTAATTCATTTGTTTGTTCACTCAACTCTATTTCGTATGTACAGAGGGTCCTGCCAAATAAAAGTGCGATAAAGGAGCAACCATTTACAGCAAGAAAGACTCAAAAGACACGTGTACAACTATACATTTATACCTTGGTGCGTGATATGATTTGAATTATTGTGCGCTATATCCGATAAACCCTGCTTCAAATTGCAGACCTAAAACCCGTGAGGAATTGTAATTGTAATTGAACATTTATGTAGCGCCGCTCGAAGAGCAATTCTGAGCAGAGGCGCTTTAGACGCTAGCCTCCATGATATTAAATGTCTTTGAGAACCGGACAATTATTACATCGGTTAGCAAAATAATGCACAATCAAGATAACGTAACAGATTCAACGTCAAGTGTTTACAGTATTTATAGCTACCTGGGAGCGCCATACGATAAGAACAGTCATTGCTAGTGATTCACAAAGATTGCTATTAGAAGCTAGAAAAGACCTTGACTCGTATGTATACACTGGCGACACCTATGTCATGTATACGATGAGCAAAAAGCAAGTTAGCGCATTAGGTCTAGGCAACGCTTTGACGACTGGAATGTGACGACGTCAGATGTTCATCAAGCACCTTAGAATCACCGATTAATTAATTAATTAATTAAGCATTCTCTGAATTCTTTACAAAATATTGGTTTTCTGCTGAGCGGAGAAACACTTAAACAATTACGTAAAGTCTAACGTAAGCCAAGTTGTAATAATGTTACTGCACATTTTTCAACATCACTTCCTGCTGGCATGCCCATATGGGCATGTATATGGAAACTGTATCGAGCCCATATGGATCACTTCTAGTGCCCCTTGATACAATAGAAGGGTTTCTAGAAATACCTGAAGCACAACTACTCTCATATCTATCACTCCGGCGCTTGATAAGATAACCAGAAAACTCTTTAAAATTCAAAACCTCTAAATGAACCACAGAGTCAAAACAAGTCTTGCTGTTGTAATTACATGTTATGAGGAATTTGACTCCAATTTCTTGCACCGGAAAACCAACCGTAACAGAGCCACAGCAAGACCAGAATACCAGCTATTCACTAAGATGCATTTGTAAATAAACAGCTAAAGTGCTAAACGGATGTTCTTTTGTTCGCCAAGAATTTACTCGAAATTTCAATCGCAATAGTAAACTCTACCATCTTGTGTAAAGCGCTACTTATAGGAGAAGGACACAGCTTGCAAGTGATGATCTTGTGAAGGCAGTATCAAGGTTTGGCAAACTGCTCCCGAGCAAGGATAACGTATTGAAACTGGTGTGTTCTGTTTCAGACACAGAGGTCGAACCTTCATTCGTAACATAAACTTATTTTGGCTGCCGAATAAAAGGAGAAAGTGGACAGGATGAATGGGCGCATGGCACAGAGAGCATTACCAGAATGGATGGAACGTATATGGAACGTATGTGTGGTTTGTATGGATGAGCGTGGAAGAGTCGAAACCAAGTGATGAACTGGACCTCTGAGGGAAGAAGATGGATGAGGGGTAGACCACGGAGGAATTGCTCGGAGACTATTGAGAGCAATTTGGGGTGATTAAAGTTGTCTTGGGATGAGACTAAAAGACTGGAAATGTTCTGAGATGAATGGAAAGATGTATCGTCCAATGTGTTTGGCCTGCAAGAGAAGAATTAGTAAAAAAAGTAAGATGTTGGTTTCAGCGACTAAAGAGAGTTCCTTAAGATAATCGACCACACACCGCATAGGCTATTAATCATTTAGTCGAACTAAGCCTATAAGTCAATACAATTACTATTTAATGAAGCACATTTGCACAAAAATCCTGTTCTTTAACACACAACCAGAGCATCTTATCTTACAGTTCGCAACTTGCAGTCTGCGATACCACTGTGACTTCCAATAAGAAGAAGAAATCGATAAAGTTATTACACTGGGAACATTTCAGCGTGTAGATCATCAGAACCACACATACTTGAGATCATCAGCAAAAACGACTTCTGATTAATTAAGAAGGAAGCAGCTTGACCGATAATAAAGACTGTAAATAAAGTTCACTCCCTCTGCTTTCAGGAAATCACAAATAAAAAAATGTTTATCAATGGCACTGAGACGCAGGCCAGTATTCCGATTACGGTGCCAGAAACATCCGGGGGTGGTCTTGCGCTGCAAGGCGTCATCAGCACTTACAGGTGTTATAAAATATCCATTGCTCATAGCTACGGTATATCTCAAACACTGCACGTAGTCAGTTGATGATAGTTCTCACCTTTCTGGAGTGGAGTTGATTAATTTCTCACCTGTTCGGTTAAGTTTCTCAGCTGTTCCATACCAACCAGAGATAGAATTGCTTTTGGAAGAAGGGAATCGACCATCGAAGTGGTAAAACTATCTGGAATCATCCACAGGACATGGGAGACCTGCGTACTCTCATAAAGGTGATATAGCCAGTCCAACTGACCACTTATAACAGTCCCTCAGGTGGACATGACCTTGTATCGTCTGAGGTCAACGTCACTGTCCCTTGTGCTTAGATACCCGGTGATCAGAGGCTTTGGTAGACTTGTCTGCTTCAGAATCTTCGAGGTCTGACCAGAAGACCCCGTTGGCTCCGTCATATTCTCCACCGATCGACTCTTCGTGCTCGCCCGCCGAGACTCGCTGCCCTTGCCGCCTCCGCCATGGCTCTCCTGGAGGACGAGGGCCATGTTCGTGTAAGAGCCGTTCTGGTCCTGCAGCAGGAGCTGGCGATGATGCGGAACGATGATACCGTCGGATGCAGTGCTCTCGACCGATGTAGGTCGGTGCCATTGGTGGCTACGGGAACTGCGACTACTCTGCAGACTCTGGAAACTCTGGATGCTACGGCGTTCGTCGATGTCCTCCAAGACATTACGGAACGCTCGAGCAACTCGCAGCTACAAGAGACAGCCAGAAGGAGATGTAAGATGGTCAGACAGACAGATAGACAGACAGACAGATCGACAGGCAGACAGGCAGGCAAAGTGGCAGCAATACATAGAGAATTAGACAGTCAGATAACATACAGCAGAGAGAGACAGAGACAGAGACAGAGAGAGAGAGAGGGAGAGAGAGAGATGACATACTGACAGACAGATAGGAACACAAGTCTCGACATGATTACATGAAAGCACGAAGATAGACAATCAGGTAGGCAGGCAGACATACATAAATATAAGTAGACTATAGTGCATAGTCACACTGCAGCCGGTTTCAAAACAGACAGACCACAGACAGACATACAGACAGACAGATAGACAGACAGATAGACAAAGCGATAATCACACAGGCAATCACAAGAAGGATGAATAGAAAAGAGGAGGAGGACCTGGTGCTGTAATCGGGTGATGCCACGTATCCAGAGGATCTGGCCCCGTTGACCCGTGTCATCGGATAGATCATCCATCGGTTCGATCCGTCTCTCGATCATTTCGATCTCCTGCGGCGACGCGGATCCCATCGTCAGATTACGAGGCAGACGATGAGTGGGAATGGAAGTCACCAGCTACACACGCACGCACACACACAGTGACCAGCATTACAACATATGGTCCAAAGCCTAAAGACGACTACATCTTAAAACGCACAGACGCATAGCGCATAGACTAGTAAGTAGCCCAACTCAGTGGCCATGCCACTGGCAATATTTTACAGACCTGACCCCAGATAACCTCTTCAACCGATTTGACCCCACTAGACCTCTTAACTGACCTGACTCCATAATGATCTCTTTAACTGACCTGACCCCAAGGGGCCTTTTAAACTGACCTCATCGCATATGACCACTTTTACCGACCTAACCCCAGATGACCTCTTTAACTGACCAGACCCCAGATGACCTCTTTAACTGACCAGACCCAGATGGTCCGTTTTAACTGACCAGACCCCAGATGACCTCTTTAATCAACCTGAGCCCAGATGACCTCTTACACTGACCTGACCCCAGATGAGTTCTCCAGCACCAAGCAGCAAGCACCACATCCATTGGTCAATCGTTAGCTTCGTCGTTGAAAAGGCGGATCCGCCGAACTGAATTATAAATATCTGACGACAAAATAGTACAGAACCAAAAGTTAAGAGACGCTAACAGTGGCGGATTTACCAATTTGCCATCCCTATACTAAGTATTCTATGCCACCCCTCCAAAAAATTAGAAAATGCATTTTAAAATTCGCAAATTTTGACAGGCGTTGTAGTAGGAAGTAATAATAGTAATAAAAATAATAAAAGTAAAAAGAAATAATAGTAATAATGACACTGATAACAATGACAATAATAATAATAATAATAATAATAATAAAACCACAATAATAATAATTATAATTATAATAAGACTGACCGCGGCGGTCAGTCTTATTATTCTGGGGAAAAGCGGGAGACTTCTTACCTAAGCCAACTCCTTTCGCTCAACACACAGCGCTTTAACGCAATAACGTTCAAAGGCTCTTTCGCCATTTGTGAGACCAACGAGCCATTCCAGACTTCATTTTCGTATTCTTAATATTCTTGTCCCTGTGGGATCATGCATAACTCGGGGAATTATATTATTTAACAAAATTATAATAATAATAGCAATTATAATGATGATCATAAATTATAGTTACAATTAAAGCAGCACTAGTAAGGCGCTGGTTTGACCTGAGCAATAAGGGTTCCAATCCAGATTCCGACGAATACTGGATTGCGATTGAGTCCCTCGAAGACGTTTCTTTGTCCGTGAATCTTTCTGGCGTTGATCTCATTGAAAAGCGTCATCATAACGAACGTATTGAAGATGATCGTAAAGTGTTGAGTGGGGGCGCTTTTGTTCATTTCAATCTCTCTTCCATTGTCCACGTCAAATATGACGTCACCTTCAAAGACAAAGACCACGTTTATCTATATTATCTCCATCTCTCTCAATCTGACTGTATGTCGGTCTATCTGTCTGTTTGTTTATATGTCTACCCGTCTGTCTATATACATGTCCAACACTCTATTGGTCTGTCTGTGTGTCTGTCTGTGTGTCTGTGTGTCCGTCCGTCCATCCATCCATCCATCCATCTATCTATCTATCCATCTATCCATCCATCCGTCCGTCCGTCCGTCCGTCCGTCCATCCATCCATCCATCCATCTATCTATCTATCCATCTATCCATCCATCCGTCCGTCCGTCCGTCCGTCCGTCCATCCATCCATCCATCCATCTAACTGACCAGCGTAAATGATGACGAACACAACGATCAGTTGATAGATGGCGTGTCCTATGATGTTTTTCATCATCGTACGGGAGATGAGAGGCTTCGTCCGTCCGTAGGGCTTCCGCTGGAGCAGTTCCTCTGAAGGGAGCTCAGTGGCCAGGGCGAGGGACGCCAGCGTGTCCATGATCAGGTTCACCCACAGCATCTGAATTGCCTTCAATGGCGAGTCCTTCAACGAACACACCACGGCATCCCTTTATCTAGCGCCAACATGCATGTAGGTATGCATGTAAGACCAATTTATACCGATGATCCGTGTGTATAAGTCACCTCTAAATAGATATCTTGAAGGGGCGCAATATAAATGCTCGCTTACATTACATATATGTACATGTACATTAGGAAGTCTCAAACATTGATATTTATTTGTGACTATATATGAAATGTCATCCGTGTATAGATATGTGTGAAAGTATAATTATAAACGCATCACAATTCATTTATGTATTAATATCACAGTGTAGAAAATGTGATATATTTGCACAGGTATAACATACCTTATACGGTTGTTCTTCTGGTAAAGTGCATAGGAAATACCTAAATCTATGTAATGTAATGCGTGTAATCGAGCATTTATATATCGCACAGGATATATCTACTCCGAGGCGCTCTCTGCGCTGGCCTAAATGATGTTATAAAATTATGTCATTATGATCAGTAAATTACACCAGTTAGGTAAACAGTGAACAGTAAGCTGAATGAGTCGCCAGTGGTGGGCCCACTCACAACTGTGGAACCAATCAACGGATTCCCGTCGACAGCTGGTAGATGGCATGGATGTTCAGATAAGTGATTACAAGTAAAGCGATAACTACAACCAGTTCATGTTATCTTTATGGTAACTGATAATGTTTAGTAACGTTATTTTCGGCAATATACTCTATCATATGTAATGTTATCTTACGTTATGCTATGTCACGATATGTTGTGTTATCTTACGTTATGTTGAATTACGCTATGTTGAAGCACATGTACGCAATGTTAAATTACGTCATGCTATGTGATACCTTGATAGCGCAGGCGCCGATAAAAGCGACAATAACGGCGACAATGTTGACGGTGAGTTGGAATTGGAGGAATTTGGCGATACTGTCGTAGACATTTCGACCCCACATAACAGCCTTAACGATGCTCGTGAAGTTGTCATCTGTTAAGATGATGTCTGAAGCCTCCTTCGCCACATCCGTACCCGCGATTCCCTATGCAATACAATACAAAACTACACAACAATATACAACACAATAAACTTCGAAATAATACAATAATATATAGCACAGCAAAATACAAAATAATACAATACAATACAAAGTATAACACAACGAAATGATGATGATTCTCATATATTAGTAATACAAGATTTGCAAACCGCAACCTAGTACAAGATATTTGATTAGCAACTGATCATTGAAAGTTAAATATGAAGTATATTGGTGCATGAACTGGCGATTAACTGTGGCCCCAGTTACGGTACTGGCATGAGTTGGTAAATAGCGATGGACCAATAGGGGCATATACTGGACCAACGAACGCGAGTGCAAGGGTCATGAGGTCAACCGTAGCAATATGCCTCTGACCATAGCGAATCCGACGTCTGCCTTCTTTAACGCTGGCCCGTCGTTCGTTCCGTCTCCCGTCACGGCGACGATCTCCCGGTTGGCGCTCAGCTTGCTGTCGATGATGCCCTTGACGAGGTTGTACTTGTCCTGTGGGGAAGACCGCGCCAGAACCCGAAGCCGCGGCCACACCTTGTCCAGAAGATCCTGTCGTACCTGAGTGGGAACCAGCGCACGAGATTCAATGTAGTTACAGAGGTTCACCGTAAAACACTCCGTGAAATTTCTTTAAGGATGCATTAAATGTAAGGTTTAATTAATTTCTCAACTTAAAAGTTTACTTTATCATTCACTGCAAGAGCAACTGCAATTTGCTTTGTAAAACCTAGGCTTACTGTCAGATTTACTTGCAGATTCGTTGAGCTTGACACTAACTACCATCTGCTGTGAGGTCTACCATGAGGTTCTTTTTAAGACCGACCATAATATTTGTTTAAAAAATTGTAAAACATACTTTTGCCTTCACTGAAATATCTGCTGAAATGAGTTTTCGAGATCTAATGCAATCTGTCTTTTGTTACCATAATCATTATCATTATCATTATTATTATTATTATTATTATTATTATTCTTATTATCATCATCATTATTATCATTATCATCATCATTATTATTAATATTATTATAATATCGGATGATCTGTTACCGGTTCGTCTGGTCCGTCCCTGATCAGTCGGTTTAATTCCTTTCCGTCGATGACAAGGAAGTCGTCTCCTGGCTTTAGTATTCCGCACTTGAAGGCGATTGACCGAGCCGTGTTGATGTTGTCCCCAGTAACCATTCGCACAGTTATGCCCGAACGCTGGCACTTGCGAATGGCATCGGGCACCTGGTGACAAAGAGTTCACTGGCATAATGCCTTCGTGGAATTATAATATATATATATATAAAATATATATATATTATATATATATGGGATCTATTAGACACTTTAATGATGGGATGCTGCTGTTAATACACTTTCGTCGCTGAATTTGTTCAAGTAGCAGCTATATAAATCTAAAGTACGATACGATATTATATTGAAACCAGCATTAGTGATATTGGGCAACGTGGTACTTGGACAGATGTTGAAAATAGAATTAATGACATTTGGAAGTATGGTACATGAGTATATATGTCGAAACTAGAATTAGTGGCATTCGGCAACATGGTGCCATGGTGCTTGGGAATATATTTGACCAGAATTAGAGGCATTAGGAAATATGGTACTTGGGTATAATGTTGAACCTAGAATTAGTGGCATCTGGAAATATGGTGTTAAGTTGTCGGTCTACCTCTGGTCTAACTGGATCTTCAATTCCAACGATGGCTAGACACGTCAGGTTGGATACAATGGACGTCTCGTCCTCCCAGTTCGGTTCCTCCAGGATCGGATCCTCGTTGACTGCTGGCTTTCCTGAGATATTCAAAGCAATACGAAATAACACAACGAGAGAATATGAAGGAAATGAGAGAAAAGCAACAGTCACTTCCTGTGTTACATTCACGAGAGAAGGACTCTCTGTCTCTTTTTCTGTTTCTCTGTCTGTTTGTCTGTATCTCTTAATTCAATCTCACTTATAAACAGCAAGCGTCTCTTACTACAACATCAAGTTGTCTCTTTGCGTACTTGTCAGTTTGAATTATTCAAATAATAATAATAATAATTATTATTATTATTAAATTCATTACTATTATCCTCACAATTCACCCCATCATCAATATAATCATAAAATACGTCAAAAGTTTTAGATAATATTGGATCATCATGTGGTTTCAAATATGTTCGAACTATAACAATTATTGCAAAGACATTCAGTCACCTGTTACGAAGTTCTTGTAAGCGAGGCAGATGGTGCGTAGTCCGTTGGTTGCCATTGGCTCAATGACGCTCTGGACAATCGCCTCTTGATCATTGACTAGGAACCGTTTGACGTCACCAGTGGACACACAAATCCAGTTACACCTGTGACAGCACAATACAATACGGCACAATATGGTCCAAGACGCCCCATGCATATCCATACACATACATACATGCACACATTTTTTATGCATGCATACGTTAATGTATGCATGCATCAAAAGGAACATGGTCACATACATGCATGCATGCATACATGCATGTATGCATGTACGCACGCACGCACGCACACACGCACACGCACACACATACGCACACACATACGCACACATACACACATACATACATTCATATATCTACATTCATGCATGGATACATAAACATGTAATATGCATAAGAAATGCAGCCTACATATATGTATACATGCAATACAATGCAATAAAATACAACTGTGATTTGATAAAACCCTTTTACGATTAGTTCATAAGTGCACACACGTCTCGACGGCGCAACTGCAATTGTAATGCAGAGCATTTATTCGCGAGGGACTTGCTCAATGTCCCTACACAGAAGACGCCTCGGACGAGGGTCGAACTCGCACTCACCTCGTTGACCGCTTTAACCAATCGGCCATAATGCCACACGAACTCCGTGCATACGTACATACACTCATACATATTCCTACATAAATAGGCCTACTATGAGCATACGTAGTGGAGCATATAATCACATTCTCTCAATTACTTTTGTAGCACTATTTCTGAGGCTCCCTTCGTGAACAGCTGATATCCTCCACAGGGCCCAGTGATCACCGTGCTCATCGACTTCCTGATGGAGTTGAATGTGTAGACCTTGTGAATCTTCTCCTCCGGAACCTCTTCCCTGACGGCCTCGTAGCTCTGGCCAAGGTCAAGGACGAACCCCAGAAGGGCACACTCTGTCTTGTTGCCCACCTGCTTCGGAAGGTCTCCCTTGTTTTCGGGCGCCTGTTAGACACACGACAGATCAGGGTTAGGGTAAGGGTTAGAGTTGTAGTTGTGGTCTGGGTTAGGTATGGGATCATGGTTATGGTTTGGGGTTTTGATTATGGTCATGGTTATGATCAGGGTTAGTGATAGGTTTATGGGTTGAGGCTGGGGTTGTAGCTGGAGTTAGAAGTTTGGGTTGGGGTTTTGGTTATGGTTACGGTTGTAGTTATGGTTATAGTTGGAGTTATGGTTAGGGTATAGGGCTATGGATAGGGTAAGGGTTAGGGTCAGGGCTAGGGCTTAGGGTCATGGATAGAGTAAGGGTTACGGCATCATATAGGTTAGCACAGAGAGCGTCTCTTGGTAGATATCTTGAAGGGGTGGTTTATAAATACGCGATTACATTACATTACACGAAGTGCATAGTCATTGACTGACCAACACTGTCCAACACTTACCAGAACTCGCGACGTATATCCGCTGTTGATGGCTATCATCTTGACCAACAGATGAGCAATGTCCGGCGGGAGGTCAGTGTATCTAGGGGTACTCTTGTACTGCCGACCTACAATCCATTAAGAAAAACATGATCATCCTGATAAACATCTATAATCCTCATTGTATGTGGATAAATTGCCTCGATCAACCCATGCAAGATTGGCTCAAGCTCAACGGTTAGCGTGACCATAGCAACAATGAAATGCCCTTTCAATAATCATTGTACACCACAATGAAATTAGGACCCAAATGAAAATTGTGACTCTTAAAAATGAGAGGTAGGCGGTTTAACTCATTCTCGCAAAAACAATTGAGAGACGTAATTGAGTCGTCAGACCGGCAGACAAACCAACACCCGTCGGATCAATAACCCAAATACCCACGTGCCCACTGATACACTAACCCATAAAGCCAGCCAAAAGCTGCCCAGAAACCAACCCATTAATAGACCCATTAACTCAAATATCAACCCACTGACAGTCTCAGACACAGATCAACCCACCCAAAAACATCCACCCAATCAAACACCCACCTTCCCAAAAACACCCTACCAAAAGAACCTGCAACCTAAATGCCCACCTAAACATCCTCTGTCGCTGCCCAATCCATGAGCTTCGCCTACGTGGGTTCCACCAGCTGGAACAGCCTCCCTTTACTCTTCGGGAGGAGCTGCTCTCTCTCTCTCTCTTTTCTCTGCTGCCTTCCGAAGGCGCCTGAAAACTTTCCTGCTTTCCGTTTAACTATGTGTTGAATCATGAGCGCCTCTGATATCGAGTGGCGTTATAAAAAATTTCCATTCCATTACATTACATCCAAGAAGCGACCCACCTGCTATATAGCTCTGCACGACCGTCATACGGTTCGTCGTTAGGGTTCCTGTCTTGTCAGAGCAGATGGCTGTTGCGTTTCCCATTGTTTCACAGGCGTCGAGATGACGAACGAGGTTATTATCATGCATCATCTTCTGCTCAGAAGAAACCGACAAAAGAAAACAAGACATCCATCCACACAAACACAAGTAGTACGCAACGGTCCAGTACAGGGACACAACCACCTAACAATTCCCATTGGCCAGCTACAAGCTATGCTATGTAATGTTATAATGCAACACTGTATAATACTATACTATACTATTTATTATACTATGCTATGCTATGCCATACTATACAAAACCATACCATACCACACCACACCATGCCATACAACACCATACAATACCATACCATACCACACCATACCATACAACACCATACCATACCATACCACACCACACCATGTCATACAACACCATACAATACCATACCATACCATACAACACCATACCATACCATACCACACCACACCATGTCATACAACACCATACAATACCATACCATACCATACAACACCATACCATACCACACCACACCATGTCATACAACACCATACAATACCATACCATACCATACTATACCATACCATACCATACCACACCATACTATACCATACCATACCATGCTATACTATGCCATACTATACCATGCACCCTAAGGCTACTTGTAGTTGAACCACTGATGCTACATGCATTTGGAGCGATTAACACCGATGGGTGGGGTTGAGGGCACGGCCGACGTACCCTGACTGAATAAGCGAGAGCGAGGGTAACCGCGAGTGGCAGACCCTCTGGCACGGCAACGACAAGCACGGTCACTCCGATGATGAAGTAGCGCACGAAGTGTTGGAAGTACTCGAGGCGCCACGGTTTCTTAGCGACGGCGAACGTTTCGATGGAGAAGCGGAGGATGAGAATGAGGACAGTTACCACGGCAACGGCAGTACCTGCGTTCAAGAAGATGCTCTATTTAGGCAGATCGTATTGCAATCACTTAGTAAGGCTATGATGTGGTCATTAGAACATTGCGGCATTGTTTAAGGGTGACTCAGACAACAGTGACAAGAGGTTAAATAAGAATAGTAGTAGTAGTAATAACAATGATAACAAATTATTATTTTTACTATTACTATGAGTATTTATATGATTTTCATTATTATTATTATTATTATTATTATTATTATTATCATCATCATCATCATCATCATCATTATCGTCAGCGTCATCGTCGTCGTCATCATCATCGTCATAGTCATCGTCATCGTCATCGTCATCATCATCATCATCATCATCATCATCATCATCATCATCATCATCATAACTATTAATAATATTATCATTATAATAATGATTACATTCACACAGGATTTCCGTCTATATAACCGGTTGACCGTCTCTCATTGTCTTGTTGTCTCTCTGTCCCTCTGTGTGTCTGTCCTTCTGTCCCTCGGTCTCTGTCTATCTCTCTCTTTGAAGTTTCGTGATCAGCGGCTGAGTTGAAGGTCTACCTGCGTATCCGATTTGTATGGCTAACTTCGTCAGCTTCGCTTGTAGAACAGACTTCTCCTTTCGTCCTGATTTCACTGGAACCGATTTGCTCGCCGTCTGAGCCTCTCCGTCGTCGACCTAGACCATCGCACAAATAAGTAAGTAAGTAAGTTAGCGACAAGTAATTGAGTAAGTAAGCAACAGCTGATCCACAAGTGTTGCGTCGCATCTGGCATGATGCAGCGCCGGCGAATAAGCTGGTGCCCAGCGCTTAGGTTTTAAGTAACGCTTTGGAGTTTTGAATTACACATGTACCGACGTCAGTCAGTTATTGATCATTGATTGACTGGCTGCTTGATTAACTGATTGCATCGTTGATTGACTAGCTGGTTGACTGACTGGGTCATTGCTTGATTTACTGGCTGGCTGATTGAAACATATATGATTCAACATAGCCTAGATTCTGGGTTCTCAGACCAATTGGATTTATTTAACGAATTATGCTAATTACTATTAATTGCGCTACTTACTGTTTCATCTGAAGCATTAATCGATTAAAGTCTTGTACGTTTCAATAACGATGTGTAAGCAGTTACTAAACTGTATTGGATGGAATCAGACGAGATTTAGGATTAGACTGGATAGGGTTGGATTAAAATAGATTAGATTTGAATAGAATAGAATAGAACAGAATAGAATAGATTATATTAGATTAGAATATATTAGAATAGAAATGAATAGATTATATTGGATTTGTATTGGATTAGATTAGATCTGAACCTGCACTCGATCGCTGTCTGGTGTTTTTACAGTCGTGACGATCACGTGACTCTCGGTGGGGTCACCTGTGCCGCCAAAATGCGAATTCTGGCCTCGATAGACGACTTTCTCTGCTTCACATTGTTCAGCAGCTACGGCTGAATAATTAAACAATCACACAATCAACCACTCAACTATTCACGAAGTCAATCAATCAGTCAATCAAAGCAATCAGTCAATCGCCAAAAGAATCATTTGTTAAATCAATCATTCGCTCAATCAATCATTCAATCAATAAATCGGTTGAAAACATAATTCAAAAGTCAAATCAATAATTAGTTCAATCAATCAGTTATTCAATTAAGCAATTAATCGTTCAATCAATCAATTCGTTCAATTATGCAATAGCTCAAAATCAGTCGTTCGTTCAATCAATCATTTGTTTAACTAATCTTTCAATCAATCATTCAATTTGTTTAAACAATTATTCAATCGTTCTAAATCAAGCATTCGCTCAGTCAATCATTCAATCATTCATATACAAAATGACGACGAGGACGACGATGACGACGACGATGATGATGATGATGATGATGATGAGAAGTATTAAAACTATTTTGTTGCCATTGTTTCTGTTATTGCAGATGATGATGATGATGACGATGATGATGATGATGATGGTGATGATAATGATGACAATGGTGACGACGACAAAATGATGACGATGATGATGATGATGGTGATGATAATGATGACAATGGTGACGACGACAAAATGATGACGATCGATTACTGTTAGTCTTCGGTTGGTCTGTTTCTCTGCCTCCCTGCGTGGCACCGAGCAGAGAAAGGATGATGCCAGTCTGAGAGTTGATGCCAACCGCTGTTACCAACATCTTGCCACTGCCCTCCATCACGTGGGTTCCTACGTCAGGAAAGTGTCTAAGGTCAGAGTAGAGTAAATGGTCAGACATGGTCGTGACCTCGCACGTGCACAGGTCTGAACGCAGTAGATGTAGCAGTAATTGTTGTTGCTGGTAGAGTAGTGGTAGTAGTTGTTGCAGTAGTTGTAGTAGGGGAAGTAGTAGTCGTAGTAGGTAATAGTAAGTAATAATAACAGGTACCGAACGCACTTGCGAGTTCAGCACTCAACGCTTGGAAGACCCTGACAAATACAGAACCGCCAATAGGGGCAGCGAGTCATCGCCAGAAAGACTGAGACCTCCGCTTCATAGACAAGGCATGGTAAGGTCTGCTGGAGTTCACTAACAATTCATACCACCGTGCTCGCCTGCTGGCCTCACGAGCACCTCATTCTGGGGACTGGATGCTAGCGCCCCCTGTGACTGCCCTAGGCCCGCGCCTCACAAACGAGGAGGTACGAATGGCAGCTGGACTGAGGCTAGGAACTACGCTCTGAGAGCCACATTTTGTGTCACCAATGTGTCACCGACGCAAAAGGGATCCAAGGTCTGATTTGTAGAAGAGGAAGCGGAAAACATCAACGACATAGTATGTTGTCGCCTGGAGAGCGAAAATGTCAGCGCAAAAGAACCTCTCGGCTTGCTAAGAGAAGATGGAAAGCGACCACACGGCGTCACACTCATCCTTTGGACACGTGGCCGGTGTCTGGCATGGGATGTGACTGCACCCGACACCTACGCCAAATCTCATCTAATTGATATATACGTCGGAGCTGGCGAAGCCGCCGAACATGTAGCTGCGTCCAAGAGGGTCAAATATACCAGAGGTATACAGATAGGGGGTGGGGTGTCCGCTCCAATTTTAGCCAGAGGGAATTTTATTGAGTCGTAGGAGGTGAATATCTTCAAGTCTTTAATAAACTTTGTAACCTTTTGTAACAATGTGATTGATATTACGTAAGGCTATATTTTAATAAATCAATAATAGATTAATTTTATTCACAGTTTCAGACTATGAAACAAGTTAGTGGTCTAGTACTACTACAAAGAACCGGAAACTGGCTACATATCCTTTTTAAAATATTTAATTTCTTGTTTTTGGTTCCTGTTGGCATCTGCTGTTGCAAAGATTGCTAAAGTCGCATCTAAAGAAATAGTTGCATGTTTCCAAAAGGAGTGTAGGACATTCCCCCCGGATATTTCTCCCCTCGGGCAATTGCCTCCATGTAAAGAATGAATAAAAAATTGATTTCTCATTAATCAAACACATTCATTATTCTAAAAAAATTCCGAAATTCACAATTAGTCATTAAGATCTACGTTTCCGCACTAACTCCCGTGGATTTTCTTTAAAAAAAGCTGGTTCGTCTATTTGGAACTCACTGCCAACTATGCTGACAAATATTATGGTTCTGATAGTAGGCCTATTCAGTCAATTTCCGAAGATTTATGTTTCCTTAGGCAATTTCTTTCAAATAAAAATGGAGGAAAACATAAGGGGTTTACAACTGTTAATCTGTTAGAGATAATGGAGTGAAATATTATAGATTTTTTTAAGAGAAAAGTGGGGAAGAATAAAATCGCTCATTCAAGAACAGCATAACACCAAGTTATCTTCTGCGTGACCCCTACCGCGAGCAACATAATTAACTAGTTAAGTTTTTCATTATGCGTATCAACATGCTTACTGATTCATCTTTACTCCTGCCTATTATGATTTCTTGCTTTAAAACTCCGTCTTACGATTATGAGTGTGTCATGTCCTTAATAGCGGGGCTTCGTTGGTCAATTTAGGTTCTCCCTTATATCGATGCATTTTTTTCAATGAATTCATGTTCTGCTATACATTGCTTGATGGATGCAATAAAGGAATAATTTATGCTATAATAATATTAATAATAATTTAGTTTAATTTAAAACTGATAAACTTGCTCCATGAATATAAGTACAGTATGAACGGATGATTACATGTTATTTATTTAACAACTATTAAATTAGGCAAAATAATATATTTGCCGTCAATCCAACTTGTATTTATTCTTCGATGTCAATTTAAAAATTCATCCAGCAAATCAAAGGACCAGTTAAATCATGAATTTCTCTTTCTCTTGTTTGATGCATAAATACTAAATACAGTCAGTGACACGTATTATCGCTAAATGAAGTCGATATCGAATCTTTATTATGAGTTAAAGTGACACTCGTTACCACCATCAGCATCCACCATCGGTACTCGCTCGAGGAGCTTATAGAGTCAAACCAGTGGGAAGAAATTGTCCTAGTCCGGGGCAATTGTCCTAGTCCGGAAGGCAATTGTCCTAGTCCGGAAGGCAATTGTCCGGGGGAGCGGAAATCATCAGAGGGCAAATGTCCATTTCCCTTCCAAAATAATATTAAATGATATTAAATGAAGTAAATAAAGATGTCCTGGCATCAGAAAACGTGCTTCCCATCCTAAATGTGACATTGTGAGTGTCACAATGGAGGTGACGAACACAGTGCGAATGTGACGTCAGCACGGTTTGATAACAGGCCTACTCCCACTTAAAGACTGCATTGACTAGTAATATACGAATAATTAACCCCGTGAAATCATCACTCACAATGCTCATTAAATAATAAAAAGCATATTACAAATTAATAATTTATTAGTATTACATTGCAGAAAAGCCTTACGATACAGGCCTTACAGTGAGTGAAAAGGGAATTGCCTTCCTGACTTTTAGAGTCGATATATAAGGTCCGGGGATTTGCCTCCATCACTCAGAGGGGATTTGACGCCCCTGAAATATGCTACGAGCGTTTGTTGCTCTGATGGTGGTTTATATCAGTTGTAGCGTTGCTCTTAACGAATTGATGTCTACAATGGTTAAATAATTTTCAAAATCAGTGTGCTTTATATGTTGACCTTATAGCAGGCCGACTATAGGCCTACCTTTAAGCATATTATATGCCTGCAATAGGTCTCCAAGCAATCGTGTTTGGGCCTCCCTTCAATGCAAATAGACAACCCATATCTTGCTTGACTGCAGTGCTCATCAACAAGCATGTGTCCGAGCTTAGATTAAAGTAGTGCTTTAGACACTTTAAAATTTTTAATACGATGCCTGCATTACGTACAGTCGTACAAGGATCTGGTCTACATCCATGCATTCATGGTTATTTGAAAATTGTTCAGATTAATTTCTGGCGACGTCAGCGGCCTTAGTTGCCGTAATTGTGTTGTATATATATATATGCATACATTCATATTTAAAACAGCGCTGCATATGTCATATGTAATCGTAAATGCCTAACTTGTATAAGGTACATAGTAGTCGTCATTAATGTAATACCCTATTCGTCCTGTTTAGTAAATATTTAACAACTGGGTATTGTTAAAGTTACCTGTTTATGGGTTAAGAAGACAGTCTTGTTAAAGATTTGAACTTAGCAGATTGAATAAATCTGACAGTATAGGACCTCTCGCGTTACGTACTTGAGGGCAGTGCCAGGGTAGTGGGCAGTGGACTGTAGGAGGTTCTTCTATAAGGAGGATCGTTGTTTTGGCCTTGGGTGGACGATACAGCTCCACACGCGTTACATGCTCATTGATTTGCGAATATCTTCCGGTAGATTTTCCGTGGAAATATGCTTGTCAATATAATAATTATTCGTCCCCCAACAACATCGCTGCGTACAGAAGACCTGCGATATATGATTCCGTATTGTCAAGTCTGAACATTTGAAGAGAATTTGAGATTGCCGAAACGCGATCTGTACCCGATACCCTCACGGCAGTTCTAGTAGTAGGAGGAGTAGGGGAAGTAGTAGTAGGTAGTAGTAGCGGGAAGTAGTAGTAGGGTAAGGGGAAGGGGTAGTAGTAGTAGTAGTAGTAGTAGTGGTCTCAGTTTAGCAACACTGTGTGATAACAAAGATCATTAGCGTCGCCCTCCTCCTATATCCAGGCTTGGGACTGGTTCTGCCAGAGTGCGAACAGTGTGTGAGTTCTCAGTAGTAGGGGCTCCAAAAGATATATATCATTAGGTCAAAAAATATAATTCTTGCGCTCGAAGACGATTAGCATATCCCTGCTTTGTATCCAGGCTTTGGACTGGCTCCACCAGAAAGCGGCAGTGGCAGAATTTACAAACCGCCGTATGAGCTGGACTGCATTTATGATACGCTAGGTTCGGTTGATTGGTAGCGAGGCGCAGGCAGGGCTGAAGGAGTGGCAGATGAGGGTCGACGAAGTGGCTGATAAGGAAGAGGGGTGGATGATGGAGCGGGTCCGTTGAGCCTCGGATCCCATCAAACTGAATGTATTAGGCTGAGAGGGCTTGAGATGCTTAGGGATGAGGTGGATGAGGATGGCCGTGATGAACGCATCAATATGATATAGACTGCTGTGGAAAGAGATACAGAGAGAGACAGAGAGAGACAGAGAGGAAGAGGAACAGAAAGAGAAAGAAACAGAGACGAAGACAGAAACAGTGACATAGGCAGAGACAGGGACAGACACGGAGACAGAGACAGACACAGGAACAGAGACAGAGACAGGAACAGAGATACATGCAGCCTATATAAAGTGAAAATAGAGCAATGCAGATGAACAGAAGGACAGATAGAGAAAGACAGGCAGACCGAGGAGGAAGAGACGGACGTGGAAGAGAGGGATGAGAGGAAGGGACGCAGAGATACGCGTAGAGGGAGCAGACCAGTATAATGCATCAACCATTTCTCTGGTT
>OY365811.1:1949751-2063546 GCA_959347315.1 Bimastos eiseni
TATTCCTCCTCCTCTTCCTCCATCTCTTCCTCCTCCTCTTCCTCCTCCTCCTCCTCTTCCTCCTCCTCTTCCTCCTCCTCCTCCTCTTCCTCCTCCTCTTCCTCCATCTCTTCCTCCATCTATTCCTCCTCCTCTTCCTCCATCTCTTCCTCCTCCTCTTCCTCCTCCTCCTCTTCCTCCTCCTCTTCCTCCTCCTCTTCCTCCATCTCTTCCTCCTCCATCTCTTCCTCCATCTCTTCCTCTTCCTGATACTCTCACTCCTAGTCCCTACTGCTTATCCTCATCTCTCTGCTTCTCTATCTGTTTTATTCCTGCTTCTTTCCATTCTCCTCCTCTTCCTCCTCCTTCTTTTCCTTCTTTTCCTCTTCCTTCTCCTACACTTCCACTTCTTCCTCCTACTGCACCTCATTCTGCTCCTCTTTCTCTTCCTCCTCCAGTTCCTCTTCCTTCCCCTCTTCCTTCTTCACCTCTTCCCTCCTTCTCCCATCTGTCGTTGGCCATCCTTTTCTTTTATTCTCTACTCCTATTCCTCTGTCCATTCCTCTTCCTCCTCCTGCCATTCATCATCCTCTTTCTCACCCCAAGTCCTTCCTCCACCCTTCCCCATATTCACCCATCGATCGCAGCTACCACCAATCGAGACTCTCGCCCAGGTATTGAACCCGCAGCTACCTTCCGGTCGTAATAACAGCAATCGCTGCGACGCCTTTCGATAAAACGACGCCAGTGTTCACGCTCTGACAGTGCCAGTCCCAAGCCAGGATAAATGAGGAGGGCGCTGCTAACGATCTCAGTCATCACACAGTGTCGTTAAGTGATGCTAAATTCCGCCAACTTCGTCACTACTCGCACTCTGTAAGTGCCAGTCCCAAGCCAGGGTAAAGAATGAGGGCGACGCCAACTATCTGTATTTTTGAATGGTTTGCGTCGTTAGTTTTTATTGCTTCATTTTATATTGCAGTGTATTTCCAGTCTCGTTTGGGACTGCTTTGCATAGTTTATAGTTTTCTACACTACATTATAGTCTATATTGTCGGTTCTTTGTATTGTATATAGTATCGAATAGTGCATATTGTATGTTACAATGTGCACTGTATTGTTGGTCTTAATACATATTGGGACAATTCTGCAGTCGCTGGTAATAAAACGGCAAACAGGAAGTCATTGTTATTGCTGTTGTTGTTAGCGGTGGTGTTGGTATTGTTGGTGTTGTTATTGATGATGATGATAATTATGAAGATGAAGATGATGTCGACGACGAGGCGTCTATGCCATACCAGACGGGTCTAGTTCCTGCGGTGGATGGTAGAAAGATAGGCTGAGTGAGATGAGAGCAGCAATGAGTAGGATGATGAGAGTGATGTCCTGTAGAGCCTCCCAGACCAAAGCGAGGAAGCTCTTCGCTGGCTTCGGAGGAATGACGTTCGAACCAAAGACCAGGCGACGGTAATCGATGTCCGCAGCGGATCCGGACAGACCTAAGCCATCGATAACACATCACATCATGTGACGATATGGCACGAGTAGTCAACGAGTAAAGGCTTAGTCGTCTTCATCATCATCATCATCATCGTCGTCGTCGTCGTCGTCGTAACCATCACCGTCATCATTATCGTCATCATCATCATCATCATCATCATCATCATCATCATCATCATCATCATCATCATCATCATCATCATCATCATCATCATCATCATCATCATCATCATCATCACCATCAAAATAATAATAATCATCATCATCATATTCGCTTGGTCACCCATCAGCATCTGTTAGACTCAAAGCAGAAATTCAGTAAATTGGATAAATTACTTCATAATTCCTTAAAAGCATTCAGCTAATCGAACTAAATCCAAAGAGAATAATAATAATACAACCATAGATAATTACATAGAAGCATATAGAAAACATCCACTCAAACATATACGCAGAGTTACGAAGCCCACGCAACATTCCTTTGCGTGACAGCCCTCCCTCGAACCTTGGGGCCAGTCTACCTTCGTTGGGCGATGTATAGAGACGACGACACAGCTCGACGACCCCTCCGTAGTCCTGCTGGATACGTTGAACGGCCTCTTCGCCCCTCGCCTCCATCAGATCTCGAAGCTCCTTCAGCTTGCAGCGGAACTGCACCGGGAGGTTGTCCATGTCGTCAACAGCCGGTGTCATTCTACTGCGCCCCCTCTGCCGTATATATGCTTGCCCCGCTGCCTGTCAATCAAGCCACAGGTTGCCGTGACTCAACGACTAGTTCCTGGAGCGAGACAAAACATTGAGTCTATGATATATATATATATAAAATTATACTCCGTAGATGTTTTTAATGTTATGCGAACATGTGCCTAGAATAATAATTATATAACAATCGGTACTATAGGCCGACTGCATTAATTCCATTCATGTATACGACAGGTATAAGCCTTTTTATTCTCATCATCAACGTACGTGCATTCAGGCCTTTGAAGGATTGGACACATTTCACTAAATGCTAATGGAATTATGAAGGATGTTGTTCTTACTTGTTGCATGTCTACCTGTTTCGAATGAAGAAGATCCCATTTATACCTACATTATGATGTAAATGTCACGAAATGCCATATTTTTTAAAATTATTATATAATTATATATATATATATAATTTATATATATAATTGATTATTTATATGTGTATATAATTTATATATATATATTATTTAGATATATATATAGAGAGAGAACGAGAGAGCAATAGAGTGCTAGAGGGGTAGAGTTAATAGAAGGGATAGAATGACAAATATAGCTAATTAGAGAGAGACAGCCATACAGAGAGACAGAGACAGAGACAGACAAAGGCAGACAGAGACAAAGATAGAGAGGCAGGGAGAGAGAGAAGCAGAGAGACAGAGACGGAGAAACAGACAGAAAACCATTCAGATCGTGAAGAGAGGGTAAATTGAGACTGGATGAAACGGAATGACAAGCGACACAAGAGACGACACGAGATGTCGTCATCTCGTCTACAAATATTTGCCGAAGTAGAACCGCGTTTCCGT
Organism: Bimastos eiseni; assembly: GCA_959347315.1. Taxonomy (NCBI): domain Eukaryota; kingdom Metazoa; phylum Annelida; class Clitellata; order Crassiclitellata; family Lumbricidae; genus Bimastos; species Bimastos eiseni. The sequence goes on from OY365811.1 coordinate 1,952,787, forward strand.
TCTTCAATGTCTCCCATTGCAACAAATCCATTCAATGTCTCTTATTTACAAAACCCTCTGTTGCGCTATAGTTGACAACGACTTTCATACCATCGGATACAAAACAAAAGTCACCAAAACGCAAAGGAAGCCGTTTGTGAAGCGACTTACGCATCCATTAGCCTCTAATATTCGTCCTCATTTGACAAAACATGACATGACATAACACAGAATACAGCAGCATCAAGATCAGACTTAAAACCAGTTCTTTCAATTCAGTGCACGAAAATGCGTAAATCAAGTAATTGGCATAAGAGCGATTAGCAATAAATTTTTTAATCTGTTGGCGAGAATTTGCATATGGGTAAAGAAATAAATTTTCTGCTTTCTACTTAATTTTTATGTATATTGAGTTGAGATTATACAGCAGTATTCTGCACTGAATTGTAGCTATGTCTCGTGGTAATGTTTCCAGGAATATAATATTCGCTATTTGAATGCCATAATACTAACTAATTAAGAGAAGTGTAATGACACTGGATCCCTGCAAACCACCAGATATTTATAGGCCTACACGTTACCCAATGCGCATTCATACGATATCTCGAGTATTGGCATCGCTTCTGGAAATATCATAGATTTCCCCTGGGAACGAACCTGTTGTACTCGGATATCCGACGCGTGTCGACTTGGAAGGAAACCCTAAGACTTTGGAGAAGCATCGATCGATCGTTGTTTCTCTGTCGATATGGATGGTTGTCCACGGCATTGAAAAGATGCTCACAATGTCTGGCGGGTTTCGACATTTGAAACTATACGTGGCCAAATTAATCGCCAATGTACACGAACTGCTTTGTGAATTGCGCAAGAGAGAGCTCGACAGGGAGGAAAAGAGAGACAGGGAGAACAAGAGAGACAGGGAGGAAAAGAGAGACAGGGAGAACAAGAGAGACAGGGAGGAAAAGAGAGACAGAGAGATGAAGAGAGAGAGAGAGAGAGAGAGAGAGAGAAAAGGCGTTGCATAAGGTGTTTATAGATACAAACAGAGAGATGAAGAGACATAATAACTCTGCGAACAGAAGGGACTTTGACGCATTTACAATTCTCAAACAGTGTAGAAAGAAGGATTCGTGAAAATGGATGATATATCCGCAAGCGTAGAGTCCAGAGAAGACAGACAGATAGACAGACAAGCAGACAGATAGACAGACAGACAGACACACGCATGCAGACACTGAGAGACATCGAAACAGACAGATCTAGAGAGACAGAGAGAGATCCTATTTTCGCCGATGTTTGTTTGGAATTCTCCAATTCGGACAAACATTGATATGAATCCTCCGTCTCCTTATCACGCACAATCCGCCAAAAGCACGGAATACGTCGCCAACATACACACACCCACACATATACACACACGGAAAGTGAGACAAACACCCACACATGCGCACATCCAAATATACAAACACCCACATGCATGCGTACATGCAAAGCGAGAGGAAAGAGAGATCAAGTCACGCAGAAAATGGATAAAGAATAAGACAGACAGACAGACAGACAGACAGACAGACAGACAGAAACAGACAGGCAGATAAACAGCCAAATGGACAAACAGACAGACAACAATAGCCAGGAGATGATTGCCAGGGACATCCAATAGTCCCTTTGGGGTCAGAAGGCACCGTCGTTTAAACAGTGTTAATCCCTCCTATCGTCTTTCTCTTCTAATCCGTTGATCCACTGCCAACCAATCCCTCCCTGGACATGAGGACCGGTGGCCCCTTCGCTGCCTACAACCTCAGAGGGGCGAACTAAGCCCGCCATCCCCTACGCGCCCCAGGTCCATATGTCATATACACCAGGCACCGAGACCACGGACACAAACAACCTTGGAACATAACTAACAAAGAGTAAACTAGATCTACAAATATATACAACATAATCTGATTAATTAGATATTATCCGTAATACTTGTGGGTAATATATACCTATATATAAATATATATGCACTAAGTATATATATATATATATATATATATAATATACACACGATGAATATACATATAATATAATACATATATATGTATATTATACATATAATATTATGTACATATAGGAGCAACTTGGCTGAATCCGGGCGACAGCTACATGTATATATATATATGGTAAAGAGAGAAGACTTCTTCATTCTCTTGGTCTCTCTGTTTGAAATTCCCTCCCACAGTGTGCGGTCACCGCACTCATTGCGGCTGATTTGGTTAGGGGCGCAGGTGGAGCAAAAGCCGAGAAATAAGCTTATGACGTGACAGGGATCTAAACCCGTGACCTCTGTCACGCTGCACGGTTAGTGAGAGCGGTGACAGTCAGGCAAGAGGACTAGATCTATAGAACAACAAACAAACAGACTCATAGACAGACAGACGGACACACAAACATGTATACAGTGAGACCAAGGGTCGGTCACTACGACCTTTTCGCCTTCATGCGTGTGTGATTGAACCCCCTCCCCAAAAACACACACACACAAACACGTTCGTTTGTTATGAAGGTAACATAAGAGATGATGATGATTATAATGATGGTAATGACGATGATGACGACAACGACCTTGTTGCTACTCAGTGATGAATTTGACGTTAACGACATTTTATATAAATGGTGGTGTTGATAACAAAGCGGTGGCGATAATAAAGAAGTTGATCTCGCCGTTAGTAAAAATGCTGTTTGGGATGAGGATGATGATGACGACGATGATGATGATGATCGCGAGATCTTGTTGTTTCAGCGATGACGTTAGAGATGACGCAGAACGGTCCTTGACCTGTCAGTTCTACGACCATCCATCCACTCTCAGTCGTCGCCACCATACTCGATTCCAACCGACCACCCTCCCACTTCCGGTCAGGGTCAACCAGTGCGTCATCGACAAGGCCGATGACGTAATTGGCGTCTACAGGCTCTACATGAATTCCCCTCTAGGAGTTACTACTTTATATCACGACCATCGGAGGTCAACGAGTACGTGACCTTTCCTTTGCCTATCGATACTGTCCACTTATCCATTTTGATTAAGCGCCTGTAAATAAGGTGGTCCCCGCGACTTCCCTTTTGTGTGTGCCGTTTAAATCTCGACTTACGCTACGATTACTCGATAATGCCTCTAGGTGCCACCTTAAACTATAGCACTGCGTACATCGTCCATTACCCTACATTACCAGCGGGAAAAAAAGAACCCTAAAGAAATGCGATTATCGGGCAAACATCCATTACTCTTGCAAAGGCTTCATGCGGTTGCTATACTCCAGAACAAGAACGCCTACCTCTGTTGGTCCTTGGTAGGTCCTTGGTGGCTTGGAGGGACCTCTCTCCAACGGTAGCCATCGGCGTTCTCGTTCCCTGCTAGGGTCGTGCTTCGAGCGGCCAACGAGTACTCGTCCGTCAACGCATGTGGAAGCTGCGATCTGTCTCTTGTGATGAGGCTGTATGGCCGAGGATGGGCTGCTGCCAGCGATGATGCCGCTGCCGTTATTATTATTATGATAAGCAGTTTCTTCTAGTTCAGCTGCTGGTCGCTGGGTGGCGGGAAGCGTTGACTGCGGTGTGGTGCCGTGTTGGTTCCGTGCGAAAACGGTTCTCCCTCTGTTGTGAGTTTAAAATGTTGATGTTGGAGCAGGACATGACCTGAAGGTCTATTATAAGCATCAGACGCATTGTCACAGAGACTACATTCCAAACTGCATGGCCAGCAAAGAAAAAGTTGTCTTGGCATGTTCACACACCAAGCACAAACGTACGCCTGATAAGCACACGAAAAGTATCACTTATTTACGCTGTAAACATCCTACCAAAGACAAATATATTGAGCGAAGAATGCCAGGTCACGATCCCAATAAATTTAGAACTATTGACGTTAAAAAGTAAGAGCTTAAAAGGACTAAATTTGGCTTTTAAGGCATTTCCGGTTTTAAAATGGACCTAATAAATCGAGGCTTACAGCGAAAGACAGTCTGGAGCGATCGGTACATTTTTAAAGCACGCCATTGCCTGCTAGACCTGGGTTATAAAGAAAGCGGATATAAGAATAATACTATCGTTTGAAATGTATTGTTACAGAAAGATATTGCAATTGAACTGGACACATAAGTAACAAAACATTGAAGTAAGAAGAAGTCTGAACATCAAAGAGAATATCATGCAGCCATAATCAAACGAAAGTTGGGACTATTTGGACACATTTGTAGAATGAATAATGAGAGAGAAACAAAGAGTGTAATGACAGGAATTATTGAGGGAACGGGAAGAAGAGGAATACCTTGCAGAGAATGGCTATATCATAGATGACATTGGAGACATTCGCTTGCTTGTTTTCGGAATTGGTAAAAATACATGTTTTTGACAGGCGCAACGACGTCTGACGTCATCGACTCAGCAGTTCTATTTTTAGAAACAAACATCCGTCACGTGAACCAATCACAGCGTTTCTCGGAGTTGCATTCGCGCGGATCTGATTTTATCTCACAACGCGTGAATTCGGTAAATAAGTATGTATATATGTACTTTATTGAACCGCCAGCAAACGCGCTGCTGCCGCTGCCTCTGCTGCAACCCTTGCTGCTTCTGTTGCTGAAGCAAGCGCTTCAGCAGCCAGCGTCCATCCTCAGCGCCCTTGTAAAGACGTCTGCGTGACATCATCGCCTATAAATAGATTTCGACAGCGGTTCGGTGAGGTTGAGACAGAATTAGGCAAACTGTACTTGGTAGGAGAATTATCAGAGTTTCGTGGAATAGATAAATTTTAATGCAATCGATGTAGAGAGCATAACGTTTGGATTTCATTGGATGTGTTTAGATGATATAGATTAGATTTAGAGATTAGATAGGGATATAATTATAATAGATTAGATTATATTGGATTAGATTGGATCAGATTGGATTAGATTTGATTGGAATTTGGCGTCATATGTTGAACTGGAGTTATTTTGATATAACACAGCCTAAATAAATCAAAGCTAGATGCTTCGATGTAACAGACACCGTTCCTCTCCCTCGCCGTCTCGTCTTCGAACCGACAGTATATATATATATATATATATATATATATATATATATATATATTGGTCAGCGTTCTCATTGTAACTGAATTGACTGTGATGAAGCATATAATCTCGAAAAAGCATCCATCCATCCAAAAATACATCCGCTCATCCGTACAAACATTCCAGTCATCCATTCATCCATTATTCAAGACACTCCATCAATCGCTCCCTCCCTCCATCCATCCACCCATCCCTTCAACCAATTTCCCTCTGAGCCGTGCGCATGTGCCCGCGCACACAATAATTTAGTGCGCCCACAAGCTTTTTCGCAAAAATAACTAGTCACGTTATCTTTTTACGAAACTACGCAGAGCGAGTCTTCTAACAGGCTGCGACCTACCTAAGTAGGTCTTACCTAAGTAGGCCCTACCTAAGTAGGCCTAACCTAGGTAGGTCTTACCTAAGTAGGTCTTACCTAAGTAGGGCTTACCTAAGTAGGTCTTACCTAAGTAGGTCTTACCTAAGTAGGTCCTACCTGACTCCATAAACTTTGGTTCCTTGGCTGATACGTCGCTTATTCAGCTATGGACAAGGGACTTTTCTTAGGTTATCAGAACTGATCACCACAGACTTTTAGATATGGTTTTAATTTAACTATCAATCTATCATCGCATTCAGCTCGGACCTGCGCACAAAGTGCGAAGTTTTGTCAACCATTTAGACAATGCTGAACACACAAAATTTCTTGGTCACACTCACACTATCTGCAAAAATTATACATTTCCTGCAACCACCCACCAACCCACCCACCCATCCATCCTTCCAAACACTCCCTCCCTCTCACCTCCCATTCTTCTCTCTCATTCCCTCTCTCCCTCTCTCCCTCTCTCCCTCTCTCCCTCTCTCCCTCTCTCCCTCTCTCCCTCTCTCCCTCTCTCCCTCTCTCCCTCTCTCCCTCTCTCCCTCTCTCCCTCCCTTCGTCCATATTTGTCTTTTTCTTTTTCCCTTCTCCCAACCAATCCCTCCCTCCACATGACGGCCTCCTCCTCCTCCATCTCCATCATCCACTGTCTGCTCTTCCTCCTCTTCCTCCTCTTCCTCCTCTTCCTCCTCTTCCTCCTCTTCCTCCTCTTCCTCCTCTTCCTCCTCTTCCTCCTCTTCCTCCTCTTCCTCCTCTTCCTCCTCTTCCTCCTCTTCCTCCTCTTCCTCCTCCTACATTTCCATCCTCCCATCCTCAGCAACCGCCCTCCCCCCCAGACAGCGGAATCGTCTGTCGATGGGCTGGTCAGCGGCGCTACCCCTTCCTTCGTCCTGACACTGACCCTCGGATCCACCCACCATCCATCACCCGATGACCACATCCGTAGATGATGGTCAGACGAACAAAGGAAAAAACAGGGAATGGAAAAAACGAACGGAAGAAAGGAGAGAGAGATGAATGAAGGCGGCAGCTAATCGTGTTTTTGTACAAGAGCTACATGAATACTTCAATGAGAGCACGGATAGGAGGTCGGACAGAAACAGACAGACAGACAGACAGACAGACAGGCAGGCAGACAGGCAGACAGGCAGGCAGACAGACCTACAAGCAACGCACACATACAATTGACGCAAGCATGCCTATAATACAGACATGAATATGCAGGTGCTGTCACAAATACACAGGAATTATACATAAATACATATATACATGTATGCATAAAACATGAATAAAAATAATAATTAAGGCATCTCAAGTTCACAATTATATCAGTGACATTTATTTAAATCTATGCACAGATACCTGCGTATATATAAAGTAAGGATGGGCAGGTAATTAGAGAGGATCTTGTGATGGCTCGGGGACTATTTGGCAAGCGCCCACGCAGACGCATATATATGGACACACACACACACACTATGACACGGCGACGGACAGAGAGAGGCACAGATAGACGTAGACAACAATAAAGAGACAAGCAGACATAAAGATACACGTACAGACAGTTACAGATAGACTACACAAACAGACAGATTGATACACACAGACAAACACACAAAGACACAAATACACAGACAGACAGACAGATAGAAAGAAAGACAGACAGACAGACAGACAGATAGAAAGAAAGACAGACAGACAGACAGACAGACAGACAGATAGACAGACAGACAGACAGACAGACAGACAGACAGATAGACAGACAGACAGACAGACAGATAGAAAGAAAGACAGACAGACAGACAGACAGACAGATTGCCCAAGGCCACCGACTGCCCTCAACAGTGGCGACCAACATCATGTGCCCAGTTATTGTCCTAAGAGCGACATTTTCTTTGAACGGCTGGGTCGCTGCCGCCTTCAGTTGCCCTCTTTTCTTCTTCCACTGGGTCTGTACAACCTGTCCAATCTCCCACCCCTCCTACCAACACTCTCATCGATCAGCACCCAGTCAACGTACGATTGATCCAAGGCCACAGCAGCAGAAACGTCTTCACCGATCGACGATTGCAGCATCACAGCTTTAGGTGAAAACAAGTAGACAGGCGGTCAGACGGACAGAGGGAGAGACAGACAGACAGACAGACAGACAAACTGACGGACGGAGAGATTAACATACATACATACATACATACATACATACATACATACATACATGCATGCATGCATGTATGTATGTATGTATGTATGTATGTATGTATGTATGTATGTATGTATGTATGTACGTACGTACGCACGCACGCACGCACGCACGCACGCAAGCACGCACGCACACACATACATGCACACATGCATACATGCATACATGCATACATGCATACATTCATACATGCATACCTTCTAAATCTAGAGAAATGTCAAAGGTTAACAGTACAAACGGATCTCTTTAAACGGTGTCAATGGGTGCGAAAATATTCGATGTTTATCGATGAAAAGAAACTGAGACAAAAGACGAAAGGAATCAGCAAGACACACGCACAGATGCACAGGTCCACACAGAGACACGCACGTATAGCTGATCCACGGACGTAGGTAAGCGGACAGGCAGACATCCTCGAAAGCAAACGCACGGATACAGCGAGACATACTAGTAGAAGCACGCACAAACATCCCACGCATCGAAGGTATGCATTAAGGCTACAGTTGGGAGGGTGGGGGGTGAACGAACATGGGTGAAAGAGTGGAATGGCTGGACGGATGGAGCAAGGAAGAGGTAGGGAGAGAGAGATGGACGACGGAAGGAAGGATTGTAGGACGAATTGAAGGAAGAAAGGAAGGCTGGGAGGAAGGATACAGAAAGCAAAGAGAGAAAGGATAGGGCGTTGGAACGAAGGACGGATGAAGTTAGGGAAGAGGTTAGGGAAGAGGAAGAATTTAACACAATGGAGCAAAGGAGGGTGAAATGGAATGAAAGAAGGCGATAAATAGGAACGTGATCTCAGACAGAAAGAGAGACAGACAGGCATAGAGGCAGATAGAGACAGTCAGACGGACAGAGACAGATGGACAGATAGAGACAGACAGACAGAGACATAGATAGAGATAAAGACAGAGACAAAATGACAGAGACACAGTATGACAAACAGAGATAGAGGGGAGGGGAGGAAGGGAGGGAGAGATGAAGACAGAGTCAAAGACAGAGGCAGCCAGAGACAGACAGATACTCACAAAGAGAAGGCCACATAATCAGACAGACAGACAGAGAGGCATTGAGACAAAGCCTCACATAGACACAAAGAGAACCACTTGTTTCTCGACCTAAGTACCGTCATCGTCTGTGCTCAAATGACCAATCAGTCTACAGTCACGAAGTCTCTGATCAAGCGATCCCTCTGGCATCACCGACCAAGCATCAGACCAGCGAACACCTGAAGAGGACAAAACGACAAGACCAAAGCTAACGGAGGCCTGGTAAGGCCAAGACAACGACGCCAGAACGTTTAATGAGGCCTTGAAGGGCGAGGACGGTCAGTCTAGACCAACTAAAGCTGTCAAGGGCCTAGAACCAGCGCTTTCTTTATGGCAGAACAAGCCGGAACGTCGTTCTGGCGCATTTCTCTCAATTACTAAAAAATATAAAAAAATGGTAATTGTGCGTCACTTGTGCCGAACAGTTTGTGTTCAATGATGTCATAAAATAATTTTAAATATAAAATATATAACTGACCAAAGGCAAGGTCAGTCCAGCGAAACAACCACAGACACCTCATACGCTCAACGTCTTCTAGGTTGCTTTCGCCAACGCCAAACAATAATAAACGCAGCTATTGGTACGGGATCGTAATTTTGTAGGTGTTAGAATGAGCTTGATCTTCGTGTTTTAACTAGTAATTTACTGACTATGGCTAGTGTCGCTAACGTTATGCATGCGGTGGAGTCATGGCCGTTTCGATGCGTGAGAGCGAGTCATTGATTACCTACGAAGTAATCGTCGTCTTGAAAAGGAATTGCCTCCCAGCAGTTATTAGGAGAATGAGAATCGCTATTAATGCGAAGGGGATAACGCGAGAGAGAGAGAGAGAGAGAGAGAGAGAGAGAGAGAGAGAGAGAGAGAGAGAGAGAGAGCGAGAGCGAGAGAGAGTGAGAGAGAGAGTGAGAGAGAGTGAGAGAGAGTGTGAGAGAGAGAGAGAGAGAGAGAGAGAGAGAGAGAGAAAGAGAGAGAGAGAGAGTCTGATGGCGTATCCTGGTGTAGCGACGATAATCCGTTCCTCGAATAAGAAGAAGCCAGTGGAAACGGTTTCCGATCATTACGACCGTCTTATGTGGACCTAATTCTCACTGACAGTAGAATGCCTCATAATCTCAGCCAACAGACATACGCATCCAGATAAATCGCAGACTACGGGGAAAATATGACAAAACGGTGACCAGGATACGGGCTGGTGATGAACAACCCAGTCATTGCTCGTAGACCTACTCTACTTGTGCCAGTCCCATGTCTGGAAAAAGGAGGGCGACGCTAAACATTCCTTTTATGACACTAGGTCGTTGAAACTCTAACGCATTATTTCCAAATTGCTTTTAGAGCACGCTTGGCGGATTGTAATAATAATAAAAATAGTAATAATAATAATAATAATAATAATAATAATAATAATAATAATAATAATAATAATAATAATAATAATAATAATAATAATAACAGTTATTATTATTATTAGAGAGAGATAATAATAATAATAATAATAATAATAATAATAATAATAATAACAATAATAATAATAGTTATTATTATTATGTTTTGGAAAACGTAGTAAGATTTATAGAGCTGCACCTCCTAAAAATAGACCACCTGCTCTAAAAATGGCGGGAAGTTGGGCGTCACGCACAGCTGGCGCGTGATGTTTACGAAGTTTGATTGAAAACTCGTACGCTGAGAAGAAATAGTTATGATAAAATTGTTGGACAAAAGAAATAGTTATGATAAAATTGTTGGGCATCTTCATAAGAAATGATGGATAAAACTAAAGGCGAGCCTCAATCATACTGTCACCGATTAATAGCGAGGCAAGTAATTCTATTCAGTGTATGACAATGGTGGCCGAAATGTTGATAGCCGGTAGTTGAGGTGGAAAAGGAACTTAGATATATAGGCCTACTTGTAGATTATTTGTCGAACGCATTTTAATTCTTTCGCAGTTTGCATGTTCGTTTGTTTACATCAATGTCACGCGTTTCACAGGTCATCACTTGGAGAATTATCGCAAGCTGACCTTAGCGACGTACCAAGAAATCTTTCTCCAAATCTTGAGGTAAATATCACTTGTTCTCTTCAGTGCTTGTTGTTTTTCTCAAATGCGGCTTAAATGCTGGCATATTTTAAAAAATCTGCCTTGCGCCTATATTAAACGCCACTATCTAATGGCCAATCTTCAAAGCAAGGGCTCCGAGGCATGTAACTTACCCCTCTATCAAGTTACTCGGCCCCTCCTGTTTTAAAAGTCAAGAGGCGCCACAGCTAAGCAGTCCATTTTATGCCTGGACTTCTGTTTTGTAGGGATTGGTTCAGAAGAGATTTTCCGTCTCCAGGTGTTTTAAAGTTGGAGCTCCTCCACTTGCACCATTTAGGAAAGTCGGATATGCACTTCAGGTTTGCATTCATCTCCATTCATCAGAACCATTTAATCTAATAAATTCTAATCTGATCAATCTCTGTTTTAAATTCTTAGATGTACAGACAGTGTTACGAACATTGTACCTCTGAGTGTTCTCAGGTACAGTACATCCCAGTACCACTGTCAAGTGCTGAACAGAATTATGGTAACTAGAGTGTCTTGTGACTACGTTAATTTACTTATAATTTTATTTGCAAGTGTGATCTCTGATTTTTTATTGTGCCTCTTCAATTGAGACTCTTTGAGGACTCTAGTATTCCATGGATTCAGTTTAAGGAACTTTTCTCACGAAATAATGCTTGGAAATTAAGTCAAAGTATTTTAGTGTTCTAAATCCATTTCCACTTGTCAACTGTTTAAAAAGATCTCTATTTTCCTAATCAACAGAAGTCACTAAGCACCCAGAGTCTGCGACAGTTTCCGACTTGTAAGTACATCGTGACTCCAAGTCGCCAGCGGTCGAGAGTGGATCTTCCGAAGCGAAGACTCAGTTTCTGGCATGAAACGGTCGATCATTTCGAGGGTCTGAAACTGGATCGATGTCAATTGGAGAGGCAAGAAGTGAGTGAGGGCTGTATATTGTATTTACCATTCTACCCAAGATTTTTATAAGTTGAATTGTTATCAATCAATCAACCAATCAATGAAACTTAATATAGCGCCCCTTCAAGATATCTACTCAGAGGTGCTCCCGGTCCAACTCCGGCTAAAGAGTGCAGCTTTCAGTAATGGGTAGTATGCAGATGAGGAGGTTTTAGGCAGAAGGTGAAGCTCTTGTGGTGGCCCATTCCATGTGGTTGGACTTAACACTGCAATTGCCCAGTTCTGCATCGTAGAAGTGTGGGCAAAGGGGGCAGTCAAGTTCCCCAAGTAGCAGATCGGAGAGACCGAGTTGGACCGACAGAGTTGGTCGACAGAGCTCCTGGAGGTATATAGAGGTTCTGCCACAGAGGCAGCGCCAAACTATGGCAGAAACCATGTACGCAATATGCTGTGGGAAAGGTAGCCAGTGAAGGACGTCACACATATAGATAGAAATGGTTATGGTCTTCATTTGTACATGACTGTTTGATGGGGATTTGTCGTAAATGAACAAAGATGGTATGCGTTGACCGACGAAGTTGTATATTTATTGTTATTTTTATTATTGTTATTATTATTGGTATTCTTTTATTTAAACCAACTGGTTCTTTCTTTCGATCAGAGCATTTTTATTTCACCCCGTCAAGAACCCTCAGAGGTGCAGTCGCAGGTATATGTCGCAAAACACAGACTTATATTCAATCTGCCTTAAAGAAGCAGTTGTGGTGCTGGAACCTCTGTTTACTATAGTCAATGCCTGTGATGAATTCAGGAGTTAGGGAAGGTGGGTCCATTGTTGATTGAGCAAGTTTTTAAAAGGTTTTCAACAAAGGCAAGAATTTTTGTGCTAAGAATTTAAGATGTGACAGATGTGACTTTCTTTTTCCAGGCTATATTTGAACTGTATCGAAGTGAAGTTGACCTTCTCGATGACCTCATCATGGTCAAAAAGGTGAGCCTTGAACTTCTGAGATTCCCTTGTCACACCCCATCTGACCCAATGAGTATTTCTATTCAATCTCGACTTTATGGCGTATTCAACTGATATTTGTACTTTGATCAATTGTCAACAGTTAGATTTGACTCCCGTAATCATTTGTTCTTACTGTGTCTGCAATCATACTAAGGTTTATCACGAAAATTATTATTATATATTATCATCCTTAATAAATAAATAGTGCTGCTTATGGTTATATAGATGTACCAGGACTCAATGAAACTGCTCGGCCTTCTGAGCGAGGTCGAGTCCGAGCAACTCTTTGGCCATCTCGACGTCTTGGCTTCTCTTCACCAGGGTTAGATTACTACATTACACAACATTAGATCTTTTGCCCAATAGTTAAATGACTGTGGCATTTTGTCACAAGGTAAATGGTCTTGTGCGCTACCTTTGATGGTAACGGTGACGTTGTTACCTTTACTCCACTGACGAAGAAATGGGTGGAGAGTGGGTATCCTTTTAACGTCCCAACTTGCATGAGTTCTCCTTCGCCATCCCTGACAGGATGGAGGTCTTAGTTGGACCACTGGAGAATAGTTAGCAAATGTCCACCACGTGAACACAGGGACAGACAGACACACTAACAGTAGGACATACACAGACAGACAAATACAGACACACACAGACAGACAGGCTGACAGATCCAGACATACACACACACATGCTTCATGGATAGGCACCCATTCAAACACCTGTCAGGCCTAATTCTGCTTAGCTTTCCTGCATTGTATTCGCATTACAAAGCTGTGATACATTTATTGTGCACCATTATCTATTGAACATACATCAATTGATGGTACTGTGCTTTTGTGAGTGAAGAATTTTCTCAGGGTCCCAAAACAGTGATTATCTGAGGGAAGCTCGAATCTGTGCTTTGCGCATTTAATACAAGGCAAGCGCTTTGATCAGTCGATTACCGTGTTGCACAACTTCTCAAGTGTGTAAGGGATGTTGTACTTTAGAATCAGTAGTATTTAGACCAGTCTAACTCTTTGCCAACAAGAAGTATTGATTTCCCAGTCTTGTTGCCATCTGTCAGCTTTCGATGGGAATCTGTTTGCTTGTTCCACGCTTGTGTGTGGGCCCACCACTGGTGGCTCTTTCAGCTCGCTGTGCAAAGTTTTAACGGATGTAAAATATTCGTTTGTAATGATATTAAACATCGCTTAGGCTGGCACAGAAAGTGCATCTGAGTAGATATCTTCAAGTGGCGCTATGTAAATATTCATTTACATTACATGAAGGGTTAACAAAGGGTTCTTTTTGTTTGCAGAGTTGGCCGGGATTCTTTCTAGGCTGAGACTGGATAATGGAATGACACACAGCGTTGGTTATGCGCTACTAAACTGGGTAATTTGTTTTTCATGTTAATTACCAGATTCTGTTTATACTGCATTTGTCTGCATTTCAGTGCTTGTTTAATTGCTTTTGATAATTCTGTGACTTATTCTGATGTCATTTGGCTCAAAACGTTACCACAATGTTTAAGAATTGACACACTGCACAAGGCATTACCACAATGATATGCAAGGCATTACCATATTATACAAGGTATTATCATATTGCTTAAAAGGTGTTATCATCATATTGCATATTTGAAAATCCATCATACAGATACCTCTAATACATAGCATCAACAACATCGTGCCTGTGAATAAGCTGGTCCCCGCGACTTCGCCTTTGTCGGCGCTGTAGAAATGTTGATATTACGATAGTTTTTTTCCGCTTTAGGTCCCTAAGTTGATCTGCTACGTTCCATATTGTGCAAACCTTGTGCTTGCGAAATCACTTCTCGACACCAAGAGGCAAGACCCGGCAGTCGCTGATTTTCTTGAACGCTGTCAGGAGTCTTCGTTCAGTCGAAAGTTGGACCTCTGGAGTTTTCTGGGTGACTGCTTTTATGCTTTGGCGACTCTTTCTTTCTCAGATGCTCTTGTCCTATGATTTAGAGATTAACGCTCTGGTTTTATCAGTATATCGTTCTGATCAGTTAGTAGTGATTTTACTATTATCAGATTGGAACAATATAAAAAAATGATAACACCAAGTGATTTATGTGATTTTAACAATAACTTGATTTATGTGATAGTAGTATTAAACAGCTTGATCTATGCGATTGTAGTAACAACACAATTTTTGGTAGACTAGATTTGATCCATTCAAACCTTTTGTAAGAAGTAGAGTAGCATCAGAATTTATGTTGTTGATGCTAGCGAGTTTTGTGTAGAACAGCTTTTACCAATTGTCCACAGAGAAGTTACATCGTTCAGTTTTGATTTCTTAATCTATATCGTTTCTTTTGTTATGTTGAAATTTTGTCCAGATGTCCCTCGAAGTCGAATGGTTAAATATCCACTTCTCTTCCAAAACATCCTGAAACAAGTTAGTAAGAAAATTAAAGTTCACGGATTCCCTTAGGGTCATCGGTTGTTGAGTTAACTATGTGTTGCGTTCTAATAAAAATCTGAATATTTGGTCATGCTTGGAATTAAAATATTCTTCAAAGTATTATGGCTTATGGTTTGATTTTGTAATACAGGTATGAATTTGTCTCCCAGGGTTTACTCTGACTCTTTTTATACTCGCCTTAAAACTGTTCTTTTCAGTCGTGCTTTGGTCGGAAAAGCTCCTGCATAGTTGCTTTGATGAGGTGCTGTATAAATCTTCGTAATGAATGTATGAGTTGGGTTGTGGATGTTGGTTGCTTTAAAATGCAACCAATTCTAGGTAGCACTTATTTGTTCGTGTATAATGGCAAGATATAGCAAGATAGTGTCATCGTGCAGCCAGACCGTGCTTGCATATATTATAATTATTAAGTCTTTTAATATGTAGAAGAGTGTGTGTTTTCTTTGGATGTATCTGTTGTGTTTTTGATTGAAGACGCCCGCCAATCACGAGGATGTTCCATTGATTGAGACTGCCACCAACATCGTACGGTTGACTATCGCTGAAACCGACGTTGAGATGGGTCGATCGAAATGTCATTTTGTCATCAAAAAGCTGCACTTTGCGAACGATAAACAGGTTTGTCATACGGCCACTGAACAGTAAGGTAATGAATGCAAGCATGTAATCGAGCATATATAGCGCCTCTTCAAGATACCTACTTGGAGGTTCTCTCTGTGCTCGTCTAAATGATGTTAAATGTATGGTAAGCATTGGGAACTGATCATGTGTTATTGTAAATACAAATTTATATGGCGCCATCATAGTTTATGCTGCTTTCAATGCTTGTCCATGATGAAATGATCGCAGCTAGCTGAGAGGTATTTGCCAAATGATGTTGCAGTGCAGTTGTTCAATATGGTTTGATTATAGCAATTTTGTGCATGGTTTAGGTGAGACTTGGTTTATAATCCTTTGGCTTCCAATAGATTGACTTATGGGAAATGAATTTAGTACATTTGTTCTATGAATCATTTTTATATTTGCAGAGACATCCTCTGATTTACAGGTCGACGTTGATTATTTGTGATGGAATACTGAAAAACAATCGAGGACTGGTATGGATATATTGCTTCTTTCGTTATTCACTAATTTGATGTAATAAAAGCTGTCATATTAATTCTAATTGAACAACAATATTATATATTAATATACCGCTGAAACAGCTCAGTGTTATCTATAAGCTTATAATTGGATTACGATTTATAAAAGCTCTTGAATTGTTTTTGCAGCATAGACATTTGATCGAATTTGTGCATTTCAGAGTACTTCAATAGGTATTTTTAGCAAGTGGGGTTAGTGTAGTGGTTGGCTATCTGAACTATCAACGAAGGGGCTGGAGTTAATCTCCACTTAGAGAGAGAGAGAGAGAGAGAGAGTTGAGAGATGTGCAGTGAGCCTCTCTCTGTTCGCGGGAGTCTTGCTAAAGGACCAACAATCCTCAGAACTGAAGTCCTTGCTAAATATCTTGTGACTGAACGGAACTGCTATGCACTAAAGCGCTCCTGGTGGTCAGGAAGTTTTGCACCTTTTTATATAACAGATGCATTGCAGTTTATTTTATTTAATCAAGAAAGAATTGGATGAATTCACATAATATGTATACTTTCAGATTAAAAAATTGTTTGTGGATAGTACACTTAATATTTTATCTTGTGTCAAAACTGAGGTGTGCAGAAACCTGTGGGTAGGACCGTAGGAATGCCTCGCTTGTAAAATCAAATTTAACGAGTTTCCATTACTTTACATGCGGATTATTGGCATTAGAAGGAAGCTGTGAATAATGCAAGGGCAATAACCTTCCTTTATTGTCTCTAAAACCTCTTCATGCTTAATTATTATTTATATGATGATATATATAAGTATTGCCATGATTTTCCGATTTACAGAAGCTCCATGTTTTCCTTTTCGAGAAGGTCCTTGTTGTGACGCGGCTTGTCCAGCATGGGAAAACCCTTCGATATCAGGTCCACCAACAACCGATGCCTCTTTCCCTTTTAACAGTCATTGACCCTGCAGTTGGTTGCAGCAAAGAAGGATCCTTTAGGATGAGTCTCTTTCCAAGTTCTCAGAAAGGTAGTTGCTGAATTTTTAACATTGTTGTTATTACTTTTATGTGGCCCATCTAGTGTTTAATAATGTTTATGATTTCGAAATTCCTTTCCTCTTCATTGAAATAAGTATCTTTCAGCCTTCGGAGTAGATATCTTGAAGAGGTGCTATATTAAATTCACACTGATTGATTGATTGATTGATTGATTGATTAGTGCTCTGATTTCTGGCTTAACTATTGTTAAGTCTAAACTATTTTTGAAAGTTATTTGTAATGTAAACCTTTTATACTTGCCAAATGCAAATAAAAGCTACTTACTTCTATGCTTTACATATTTCAGTGTTTATTTCAGCAAAACACTGCTTCAAGCTTCAGATTAAACATGATTCCATTCGAGAGTCTAGCTACACGTTCCACACCACTGATGAAGCGGACAAACAGCACTGGTTGCAGTGTCTTCATTCTGCGATCAGCGCAGAGATGAAAACCAATCCTTATGTGTTGATGCGTTTTGACAGCTGCTGCCTGAGCAATGACCTGAAGAGGCAAAGCATTGCTAATTCGCTGAGTTCCAATTCTGTTTACTCTACGTCTTCGAGTCAGCCATCAAGGTCGTCCTCGGAGGAAGATCTCGATGCGGACGGACTGTGCTGTCTGTCTGGAAACTGTCGAGTCGAGTTCTGTTAAAAGGAGGAAAAGGTTGTGATAGAAGTTTCTGAAATTTTAATTGGTGAGCTCTTAGAGATGTGATCTCGCTTTTTTAACTTTTAAACTTTACAGCAGATCCTGTTTTTTATTTCTTAGGACTATTTCCAATGATTTTTATCTGTATTTCTCACCAATGAGTATGGTGAGTCATTTAGCCATTGCTGTCACTACTAAAAATGTGCTCTTTTGGATTATGTTTAAAAAAAATATTTTCTGCAATCTAGTATATTTTAAGAAAATGCTTCTAGAAGTGAATACCTTCACTGTTGTCTTCGAACAATCGATATTGTTCACTTTCTGGATCCCTCTGATTGATCAAATTGACACATTTGATTTTAACTCTTAACTCTTTAACTCTTTATTATTTTCAGTGCAGTTTAACTGTATATCAACAAATGTGTATAGTTTTTATCTCAAGTGTTGAAATTGATCGCTTTCTAGTCATTAGTAGCTGAGACTTTTGTTGATATTCGTGTCATGTGTTGGGAAATTAATTAATTAGTGGCCTAATCAAAGTTGAATGGTTGCTGTATGTTTATAATTTGTCTTTGATTAGTTTTATCCTGTTTTCGCTTTAAATTGTTGTCGTTTTATTTGTATATTGTCGTTTTCTTGTTCTTCTGTTTTTGTGCCATGTCTAAAATCTCGTTTTTATGTCCAAAAGTGCAAGATTGGAGAACGCGGAGCATGTACATGTTTTGCAAAAGGATCTAGAGTTGTTTTGATGTGCGTTTCCCATTGTAGTTAGTATTTCTTGCATAAGTTAATGTGAGATTTGTTGTACATGTGTTAACTATCTACTGTTCTTTGTTTTATAGCACTGCAATGAGGATAAATGTTAAATGCTGTTTAAATAGATGGCCAAAATCGTTTTAAATTATGTAAAAATTTTGCTGCACAGACAAAGAATTTCAACAGGATGCTGAAAAAGGGATCATTCCTTTTTTAGTATTTATTAGCTAACTACATGATGGATAAGTTCGTGGAAAACTCTTTAACTTTTATTGTTGTGTGTATTTGGTTGGTTCGTTAGCATTGCGTTGTTTTTTATGTTGCTTATATTTGGCAGGTATCGCGTTGTTCAATACGAATTTAATAAACTGTTGATGAAGTGTTCACTAATTATATTTGACGTCCAGACTCTCAAGGGAACGTTTGGATTCATGGCTACTGTTGATTTTCATCAGTGTGGTGGGAATTCGAATCATTGTCGCGGTTGTTTCAATTAGGTCCAATTTCCAGAGGGTCAGTGGAGTCAGAGTATAGCCATTAATGCGGGTCTCGTTTAGGTCGAGAATTGGAAGGTGGATTATCAGGCCAAAGAAGGACTAGTCAACCTTACATGGGGATACGGGTATCGAACTCATGGGCACAGATTTGATGGACTGTGTGTCATCCATTACTTTACGCCGCTTTGCAAGATCCTCAAGAAAAGACTTGCCCTTTTAAAAGCGCGTCATCCACGATAATATCTTTCGGATAGGCCTACGTGCTTATGGATTGATATTAGTGAGCCATCAGCTGGTGCCTTGTGCAGTGGGCGTTGGGGCTATAGAAGCTGATTAATTACAGTTGATTACACCATTTATTGCTGTCATCGATGACTGGGGCTGATGTTGCCTCGACCGTTCGATATCTTGATTGATGAGTGGAGGAAATCAGTGAGACGATCGGTTGAGTTCATCGATTAAGTGTCGCACTCTTGATATGAACAGGCAGGGAGACCGCTGCTAGGATGCGATGCAGTGTTTTGGCACCTGTTACCATGGATACTGGAGTATCGGTTGTTGTATATATATATATATATATATATATATATATATATATATATTTATATTTATTTATAGGCCTACAGGTATAATCTATACATATTTCTATCTAGACTCAATTATATGTCTAGGGTTATATTTACAGACATAAGCCTAGGTCTGTTATTGCCATGTATTCAGTTAGTGAATGTCTTTGGTTTATACTTGCATATAGCGACATAGGCAAGATATTTAAGTCATATAAATACTTATACACACAGAAAACCACATAGCCATTAGCCAATAATTTTACACACAGACACACACCTGCCCACATAATGGGCGTATAATGTTCGTAGGCGTGCATGTTTCAGTTTGGAGAAAGCGATTGGCGATGCATTATAAACTGCGTTCGGAATAGGTTGAATGCTTAAAGAGCGAATTAATTCAGGCGCCGATCCATACTGTTGCCTATGGCAGGTGCGTGGTCATTCATGTATGTGCGGTCAAAGGGCATTCAGTAATCCTTT
Organism: Bimastos eiseni; assembly: GCA_959347315.1. Lineage (NCBI taxonomy): Eukaryota > Metazoa > Annelida > Clitellata > Crassiclitellata > Lumbricidae > Bimastos > Bimastos eiseni. The sequence goes on from OY365811.1 coordinate 1,972,967, forward strand.
CGTCTAACAGGTGAGTGCTATAAACTTCCAATCACTTTCCAGGTGTTCTCTTTGTTCTGCCAGTATCGACCTATTGTAATCGTAATTTAGAGATTTCTATAGCGCCTACAGTAGAAGACATCGTTGTCATCCCTGCAGCGATCGCTATGGTTGCTGTTTCACTTGTCTGTCTTGAAATGATGGTAATTGCAATTTAACGACTGTTTACTGTATTATAGCAAAGGTCATTAGCGTCCTCCTCCTAATTTAACCTGGCTTGGGACTGGTATTAATAGTAACTGCAGCTGCAAGCCTTATAGTGGTAGTGGGCACCTACTTTAGCTTAAGTTGTTGAACTTGTTGTAGTCGTTGTAATGGTTGTAGTGGTAGCAGAAGCAGTGGAATTATTGGTGGTGGTAGCATCCCTTGTACACTACACCAGCACACATACCTACGCACTACCACACACCTTCACGCACACACAAACACACACCCACACCATAGTGTCCTGTAATGTAGTATTATCAATGGAGAACGAAAATGCTGTATATTCTCTGGAAAAATTAATAGAATGGAAAATAAGACGGAAGTCGAAGAACGACATGTTTCTACTTCCGCTTCCGGTTATCAAGATGGCCACCATGATGACGCGACCGGATACGCATTCATACACGACGACGATAATGAGGTGGAAGAAGATGACGACGATGATGACTATTACAAAAACGAAGATGATGATGATGAAGACGATGACTTTTTGATCGAAACTCACGATGAATCTTTCGATGACACTGCCGACACAACAACGCCTTTCAAAGTGGACAACAACGACATCCATCAGTCTGACAACGACAGTCATCATTTGCACGGAATGCTCGTAAAGCTGAAAAGCCTAGAACAAGTTTGTACCAATGTTACTGCTATAGTGACGCATTTATCAATCGCTAATATTTGCTGACAAAGAATCAATCGATGGCACTGAGCAATGTGAGTGGAGGACTTGATCAAGGTAACTGCTCGGTATTCGTCTCAATGCAGCCCCCGAACCCTTCTATGGCAAGTCGCTCTAACGTATCGGCTACCGTGCTCAAAAGTACAATATGTCTTTCATGTAATGCCACCCTTAGACTTTGGCTATTCGTTAGTTTGTTAAATCATTGATTCATTTATGCATTAATTCATTTAATTATTCATTCATTCATTCATTTATTCATTAATACATTATTAATAATGGCAAGTAATAGTTTAATCGATTAAAATATTATACTTGCAAAAAAAATTTAAGCTGAGTTTAATGGACGTACATATATTTTGTCAGCGTCGTTCACTTTTTGATCCTTTCTGAGAGCGAAAAAGTCGTCGAGTGTCTAAGAAAAATTGAGACATTGATCGGAAACATTTATAAAACAGTATCATTCGTCGAAATATAAAGTTATCTGTAGTCGGTGTCTGCATGTGACTGCCACTGCTTGGTAGTGCCAGTTTCAAACCTAGAGAATGGAGGAGGGCGATGCAAATCGTATTTGTCGTTATAGTTTCGTTAAACACAATTTCTGTTAACGGTTAATAGAGCTGTCGTCGATTTTGTTTGGCCCTTGTAGACATAGTTATGATGAGTTCTTGCGTCGCTCTGCGCTATGTGTTCCCTGGATAATTAATTGGATGATTAATTGGATATTTGACATAATGTGCTGCTTATGTGTTTATTAACAAGAATTATCTTGAATTATTATGTTGAATGTTTAATTGACTTTTACAGTTAAATGTGAAAGCGGAGGAGGAAGAAATCCAGGATGTAGAAAGAAATCAGCACATGGAGAAGGAGGCAGGGAAGACAGATGGAAAGAGTGCAATAGTGGAACAGAGGATGGAAACGGAAAAGGTGGAAAGTGATGAAGGAATAGAGGAAGCGGATGAGTTGGAGAAGGAAGAGATGGAGAAAGAAACGAGCGAGAAGATGGTTGGCGGAGAAGAAGAACTGGATGAAGAGAAAATAGAAAAATCAAAGATCCCAGAGAAGCGTGAAGAAAGAGAAGAACTTCGAAAAGTTGAGATAGAGAAAAATCAGATCAAGGGGAAAGACGGTGGTAGAAATAAAAGGACGGAGACATTAAGAACCATGAAGAAGAATGAGACGAGAAGAGCAGCCTCGGAGAATGAGAAGTCGAAAGAATGTGGGGTACTTCCACCGCAAGTTCCGCAACGCAAGGTCATGACCCGAGATGAAAAAGAGGCAGGTACCCTTATCCCGTTTCTCCTCGTTACCCTGAACGGCGATTGGACGCTTATGTGTCTTATTCTACCTGGCCAAAACATCGCACACTTTTTGACAAATAGGGCAGACAGTTCCTATAAAGGGGTAAATATATCTACCCCTCTATAGAGACTATTTTAACTATTTATATGCCTGGTCTTAAGCTTGGACCTGCGCACAAAGGTGTGAGCCATGTATAAAATGTTACACATTAAGAATGAATGATTGATTAGATTGATTAGGGTTGAATGAAATTCGATTAGATTATGTTGTTGTTGTGGTTGTTGTCGATGCTGTTGCTTGTCGTTTTAGGCTTTGTATAGATCCGTTTGCTCTGGGGATATCGAGGTAGTCCAAGATCTGATGAACCTTCCAAGCACAGATATCAACATAACACGGGTTCGATTTCAAAGCATAACACATTGGGGTTGAGATCGCCTCTGAGTGTACTCACCTCGAACAGGCGCAATGGATATATATATATATATATATATATATATATGTCCATATCGCCTGTTCGAGGCGAGTACACTCAGAGGCGATCTCAACCCCAATGTGTTATGCTTGAGAATATATATATATATATATATATATATTTATATGGTATAACTTACATTCAAGCAAAGATGATGTATATATATATATATTATTTTTATGGATATTTGAGCAGAACGAAACGTCGGTTTCTTATCCCATTTGCTGTTATTTCTGTTTTAGTGAAGATTGATGTCTTATACTAGGCTAGCTGTAGCACGTTAATAATTGTTTTTACACGTTTCATATAATAGGAATGAAATATATAATCCCTCTCAATTGTTAGTCATCCAGCAACAGTTATGGGCCTCTGGTTCTTTTGGGGTTCTCTGTTGTTCCCAATACTTTTTCTTAGTACAGTGAAATGTTACTTTGTTAATTTTTTGGCCATTTAATTAATGATTGAATGCTATACAGTTTTTCATCACTTGCTTTTATTTCTATTGGAGTGAACCAAAACCAAAAAAAATTATACAATGATCTAATTACTTAATTGTTAATTGCTTATATTTTATATTTTATTTTGTGAATAAGTAATGCTATAACCATATATACGCCTAGTTTTCCGAGAATCTCCTGATGTCGTCCATTCGCCATGGTCACCATGAAATGTCTGAATTCCTACTGGAAAACGGAATTGACCAAAACTTCTCCACACTTCGAATCGTAAGAATTTGTTGATGAACTTCGATAATTGTGAACAATTGCTCAAAACGTCTCTGTCTTTTTAATGACCGTCATTTAATACTTTATTTCCCAAGGTAACCGTAATCGTACATTTACATAGCATCCCTGATGAGGCGCTATTGGCCATTCAGGATTACGAATATGCGCTAGATTTCAAATTGAAGTGTGGCTAGTCTACAGTGTTTTGTATAATCTTTTATAATAAAATTTTAATTTTCAAAATTTGGTGTATGTTTTTTTCTTTTAATAGTTTTCTTCTTGCAGACATAATTTTGTGATACCTGGTGTATTATTCTTGTCAGTACCAAATAATTTATAAGGCTCTAAGGCCATGTAGGCCTACGTTCCAATGGGCGATAAAAATATCAATCATGATGGGGCCTTGTAAATTTTGATACGTTTATAGCACCTCAACACAGGAACATTGTTTATAATCAACTGAACATGTGACTCTTCGTTTATAAGCATCTGCGCAAGTGAATATTAGTTTATTTATAAGTATAGGGTTGCCAGGTAGTCTTGAGAAAATTACCGGACAACGGGACGATGAGAGGAGGTCAGGAGGGATTGCTACCCCAGGGCCCGGTTCTATGGTGAGGCCCATAAATGTCTAAAACATTTTCCTAACTGAGGAAAGTTTGTGAGACCTAAGTGATTTGATTTACTACGTTTTTAGTTTTAGGAAATCTTTCATTTTCGTCTATGATTACAGTCTCAGTTTCAAATTATTTTTGGCTAAGCATCATATTTTACAGATTTAATTTGTTATCTGTTGTGGCTGAAAATTGGACCGCAGATCATGAATGATAAATGCAATATAATAGATGCCTCCAAGGGAAGAGCCACAGAAAACGTGTAGACTGTAGAGCTCCTCGAAATCTACGTTTTCAGTTTTCGCTTTTTCACGTGTATTATGTATTTCCAAACTAACTGTGATTTTAACAACAGTTAGTAATTATTTACCATAAATTTCCGGTAAACGTCTGAAATTTCAGACCGGACAGTTTGTTTGAATACCGGAATGTCCGGTTCAGTAACGAACACCTGGCAACCCTATGAACAAGTGATCATTAGTTTATAAGTGTATGAACACTAGAACATTTGTTCATAAGTAGATGAACACTAAGTTTATAAACATCCAGACATAATCAGCAATCGCATATTAGTATCTGGACACGTGGACATTCGTTTATAAGCTCCTGAACCTATCAGCAGTCGTTCATAAACGTCATTTGTGAACACTTAAACAGGACGTCAATCGGACGAAAGATCATCGAACGGCCGATTATTATGTGGTCAGCTGTCGGCAGATGGCCTACGACCGACGAATGACGGACATTGTCGAAGCAATCGACGTTCTGAACGGGCTGCAGTGGAAGTGGAAAGACGTTAAAGGGTCTACCTCATCAGGAATCTCCAGGAGGAGAAGGAGGAGGAAGATCCCAGCGGAGGAGGAGGAGGTGAGGCAGCGAGAACAGAATGCTACTGCTGCTGTTGCCAAGAGGGTGATGCTTGCGCAGAGGGATGCGGATGGGGAGGAGAATGATCGTTCCAGTGAAGAGATCGATACAGATGCAGACGTCAAAGAAGGTACAGTTGTTAGGGTTGGGTCAGAGCATGTGGTCCTCCACAGATAAAAGTAAAATTAATGCATCTTCATTTTTATTTATATATGATTATTATTATTGCCTTTTTTCATCGGCACATATGATCCCTAAAGATAAATTATTATTATTATTATTATTATTATTATTATTGTTGTTGTTGTTGCTGTTGCTGTTGCTGTTGTTCTTGTTGTTGTTATTGTTATTGTAATTATTATCGTTATTATTTTGTTTTGCCGAGTTATACATGATCCCCCAGGGACGAGAATATTAAGAATATGAAAATGTAGTCTGGAATGGACATTCTCGTCGGTCTCACAAATGGCGAACGCTATTGCGTTAAGGCGCTGTACGGTGAGCGAGAGGCGCTGGAATAGAAAAGAGGTCTCCTACTATTCCCCAGACGCGGCGGTCAGTCTACGCTCGAGGTCCGACAAGAACTCCAGGCCATCGATGTTCATTGGCCCAAGAGTTTCGAAGGCCACGGAGATACAGGTGAGAGTGTTTGCAAACTCAATGTTGTTATTATTATTGCTATAATTATCACTAAATAATTAATTCACTACATGCATTACGAGACATAAATGAATAAATGAATATATGAATGAATGAATAGATGAGTAAATTATTAAATGAATTAGTTGTGTTTTTCAGAGAAACAGATCGAGATTCAATTTGATCGGAAGACAATTTATCGGAGAACGGTTCCCGAATGGCTGACCAGCTTCAGTCTCCCTTTCCCACGAATCGATAAACAGAAACCTTCTCGAAAGACGATCCTCACCGACGACTCTCAACCGTCAGACGGATATTTCACCCGTTCCCACGATGATCTGGTCTCTAGAAAACCCGGTTTAATCAATTCCATGGAATTCGAAGACATCCGCAAGAAACGAGAGCTACCTCGACTGAACGCCGCTGCGAAATCAACCCTCTCCTGCAAGCGCGTTGCTTCACAGCCTCACCGCTCGACAACTCGTGGTTTTAGAAACGACTTCCGGTTTAAAGCGAAAACGATCGTCCCACTTCCGGCGCTTCACGTTTCCGGTGTTTCGAGTTCGCTTTCTTCTGGTCGTCAAACCGAAAGGCCATCGAATGTACTCACGAAGCGATTGGAGACAGGATCAGATCAGGTTGGGGCAACTTCGAATGTCTCAGCACAAAATTTCCCGCAATAGGATTTAAATGTTTGCGACCGTTCTGACATCTACGTCTATGCAAATCTTACCAACAGTATATATATATATATATATATATACAGTATATATAGTATATATATATATATATATATATACTGCATCCGGGGCCTTTATCATACGCCCAAGCTCATAGATCAATATGTCGACAATCTGAACTGTCTAGCTTCGACGTTATTAATAGATGTCGTTACTCGTTTCTGTCAAACCGTATGACCAACAATTACTTTTAAGTCATAATGATACAATGACCAGATTGTGACGCCATCTATTAGGCCTACTGACGTCATAATGTAGGTTTCGTACCACAGCAACGGTTGATACTGAAGTCAATTGTAATAAAGCTGCTCATAGTGGAGACAATCGCCGTCTACTGGACGATTAAGGACAATACGAAACAATTTGCTGACGTCATAATGCAAACGTAGCCTAACAATGAAAAACGTAAGCATAGTGATAAAATTGATGGCATTGTTTCAACAGGGCATAATACACTACTCACATCACCTATTATTGACGTCATAATGCAGCATATGAGCTAAATTTAAACTATTTGTGTTACAGAACTCATTGTTGACGCAATAAAGCCAATGATGTCACAAGGCAACAATCAAATATAAAAGGTTGATTACATAATTTTCTCGCACAACATTCTTTTGTCACAGAAGCTACAATTGATTTCACTATGCATTGATAGTACTGACGTCATAATACAATAGTCAAACTTAAATAATTAAGCTGATTTTCTACGCGAAATCTCATTTATCAGAGAACCTATCATTGACGTCATAATACAGTAATAAAATATTAATGGCGTTAATTGTCATTACTGTTTAGTTTACGTCATAGTACAGACGTCGCAATACAGTTGGCAAAGTTAAAAGGCTATTAGGCTATTAGGCATTACTGTTTATAAGGAAACAAAATCAGACATTAGTTTTCAATTAATATTGCTTATTATATGGAGCCACAATGTTTCTGCAGTGCATTGGATGTTTAACGAATCCTATCAGAGCCCTGCGTGTTAATTTTTAACGAAAACGTTCCATATCAAAAATGATTTGGTGTCGCCCTCCTCCTTTCTCCAGGCTTGGGACTGACACTGTTAAATTCCAAACAGTGGCAGAGTTTACCAGAGCCCTCTTCGTCCATTCTCTTTAATACTCTCCCACTATTAATTGTAAATGTCATCTAGTGTTGCCCTACGACTGCCTGACTTGGGTTCGAACAGTAAGTCTAGGGTCGTTGAACGGATTCCTCTCAGCAAGTTACGGTTGTAACTTGCTGAGAGCAAGCAAGAGCAACCGTAACCGTGATCGTTAGGTTACAGATCGGGCGTGGTAACCGAATAAATTATCGTTGGACTCTGCATGCGATGTGACTAGGCCTAATTCTGTCTTCAGTTTCTCGTTACAATGCAAGCCGATCGTTTGCAATTATTGTTTTTTTCAGGTGGTAAAATTAATACTCAGAAATCTCTGTAACGGAAATATAATAAAATCACTGGACCTTTCATGCAAGCACGAGACTGTGTGAATTGTATTTACATATTACTATGGCATATCTCCCTGTGCAACCTAACCCTAACCCTGCGGGTAAAGAAACGTGCAAAGAGCACGGGCGGTAAAAATGAAAGAGCGAGTCGGAGAGGGAATATTGCCCACCGATTTCAGAGTCAAAAGTTCTACTAATATAGATAAAGAGAGAGTGAAAGAGACAGTGATTGAGAGCTATATCGATCGATAGATAGACAGACAGACAGGCAGAGAAAGATGAAATTTTAATGACGTCAGAAATCAAAATAACTGAAACATCCTAAATTTTAATTTCCAAAACAATAGGCCATCTAGCCTCGCACATCAACGCTCACATTAAACAATCAATCGAGTTCATAAGTTCTTTAAAAAGTAGCATAGGTTAAAAACACCGACCTCAGAAAGGAATCAACAACCGAAGGAAACAGGAGACCCCTAGAAAAGGTCTGAATAGCCCAATCATCACATCACTGATATTCCAATATAAATAAACGCTCTGAGAAGGATTCTTCACCACATGCATGCAGATATACATAAATAATACATACCCACAAATGCATGCATACAGACACAGACACAGACACATTCGTAACATACACATACCAACATACACACATACTTACAGACATGCTTGAAAGCCTAACGCATACATAAAAGAATTATAATAATAATAAAACAAACATGCCCATTTATACACAAAGACAAGCCAACGTGCAATAAAATGAACCTTTCCATGCACACTCAAATGCATAATATACACTTAAAATGCAAGCATGCACGTATATACGCAACAGCGTACCAACACACTTGTGTACAATCTCAGCCATATATGACTTTTCTTTTGTTTGTGATAAATGAATTCTCGGACAAGAGAGTCTACTCTTTCTTGGCTTTCGCTCCAGATGATTTGCGCTTGACTGCCGATGACTTGCTTCTGTGAGTGGGCGATGGGGTCTTAACCCTAGGTGGAAGTGGCATCGTGAATCCCTCTTTGCCAGTCACGACGTACATCACCATCAAACTGTCCTGTTGTGACAACCATTAACAAGAAAATCACCGTGTACCAATCTTATAGTCTCATATATCTAGTCTGATGATTTCTGTAGCGCTGTTGTTTTAACTTATTAACTACATACAAACTGACTCAGCCGCAGTACGATTACAGACAAATTATGAACGAATGATCACAAGTTATTACATGAGTCGAAATTAACTGTACGGCAGTCATGCAGGGTAACCTGGTTTAACCAACCGCGCCGCTTAGCGGCTGGAAGGGCTAGTCAACATCATGCGGGAATCGAACTCAGTTCATCAGCTCTGCGCCCCGGTGTGTTATCCATTACCCTATGGTACCTCCCTGTCAGATAGACAGATTGAAAGTTAGACAGATAGACGTAGATAGATAGATAGATAAATAGATAGATGGATGGATAGATGGTTGGATAGATGGATGGTTAGATAAATGGATGGATAGATAGATGAATGGATATATAGATAGATTTCGCCTCCTACTGCTCCTCACGCGAGTGTGTTATCCACAACTTTACTCATGGCAACATATGTAAGAGCATCATCATCATTATCGTAATCGCTACAATTATCGTCATAATCGTAATTTCGATCGTCATCATCATTAAAGCTGCATTGATCAGATACACTGCAGCCATTGTCTTAATTATTGTCATCATGCAGAACATTGTTACCGTCATATCACCAGGTACCACTTCTAACACAACGAAATGAACATTGAACAAACCTTGAATGATACATCCTTGTCCTTTTGGAACTTGAACCCACTGTTCGTCGGCAAGCGATCGCGAGTGGTACTGCTTATGCGAACCATCATATCTATATAGATATAAACATAATTCATATACATATATACATACATACAGCACATATATACACTACACAGACATGAGGGAAAGCATAATACGTATACAAAACATACACAATTATACTAACGAAACATTGCTTATAATATACAGACATCAACTTAGCTGGAAATCGTTAAAGAGCGAAAGAAGAAAATAATGACGATGTCTTTGATGACGATTATAATGATGCTGCTGAAAAAGTCCCCATAACTTGCCATAAAAGGCAGTCGCGAGAATGAATTGTTAGCGAATATATAATTGGATAATGCGAACGAACATACCATTTCCAAATGAGTGTAGGTGAGTGGTAGTTGATATCACATCGCCAAAGACGTGTAGCTGTGGCATCTGTTTTCCCATCAGAGCTACATAGGCGGAACCTGATCATTCAATAGAAAGAGACTGGCGGCATTTGAAATGTGGACTTGGAGGAAAATGATCAAGATTTGTTGGACCAAAAAGTATCGAACGAGAAGGTACTGGAGAGAGTAGAGGAACAGAGAGTTTTGCTACAATTGATTGAATACAGGAAACACCGCTGGCTCGGAAATGACATTATATTCCGAAAATGGGTCGGTTGTTGACGGTACTGGAAGCAAGGATGTTACCATGGGAAGGCAATAAGGGGAAGGAAAAGATTGAACATGTTGAGTGATCTGGACAATGGAGAACCTTATGTAGCTACAAAGATGAAAGCGAGCGACATAGAGAGTTGGAGAGAAAGGATGGAGGGCGGCAAGAATCGTGCATGTCACAAACCTGCGAAAGCAATGCAATAAAACGTGCAATAAAAAGTATTCTTATTTCTCTATTAAAGCCCGTTCGTAGCATGAGCATATATTATGTCTAAACCTCTGGCAGATTTGTTGCGACAGGTCATTAAAAGAGGGGCAAAGCTGAGCCTAATTTAAAGAAGAGACATGAATCCGACGAAAACCGGGTCATTGGCCTAAATCGTGTGACCACATCTAGGACTTTTAAAGGATAAAATCGCAGTCGACTTAATAATATAGAACTTGCAACATGTGATCAAAGGGAGATTTTTTGTCGATCACCCGGATGTCATTATATTTAGTACACCGACCACAGACATCGACGCATAATCAATGAATCAGAAAAGACGATCACTGATTAGCCGACACGTTTCGGCTTCACATCCCTTCCATATTAGTCCCAGGGCCACCGAAGCGGACAAACTCTGTCCAGGCGATGATTTTAAATAAGTTTCCCATTTTCCAACGAACGAACATGAGGCTTACCCGTGTGAATGGTTGTCTTCATCGTTATGTCTTTGGTCTCAATGCGGGGATAAGTGAACGTCATCATGAAACTCAATAGCTCGAGCGCCATCGTACAGATCCGTTCCGCATCAACTTTTAGGTTTATTGGCAAGCCACCAGTTAGCATCATCGAATCTCTGCCTCCGCTTGTGTTGATCTACAGGTTAGGAATCCATATTAGAGAAATGGTTCAAATTTCCGTCCACACGTTTCACTTCTAAACATAGATGTCGCAGCAATTAAAATTGTTCTTATATTTGAAAACATGATGTCTTAAACTTCCAAAAGGTATTTTTATTTTGCTAGTGTTGTTATTCGTCAATTTTCCTTCATAACTACAATTAGAATTCACCCGCTGATAAAGAGCTAGGAGGATACACAAACTGGTTGTCTACCCAAAAGAACTAGTTTCAAAACCTGAGATTATCACCCAAACAATCGAGGTCCTCGCAGTCCATTTTCACACGCTCATTCAAAGATAAATTAATCTAGACTAAAACATTCATCCAAAAGGACAAGTTCGCCTATGTCAACAACTCTAGTATTCGTAAACAACAAAAGGATCAGTTAAAAAATCAAACTCTGATTTTAAACGATTATCTCTTCAACGGGCCGTAAGACGTCAAAATCTCTCCGCTTCAATCATAAACATACAAAGCAGAAAGTGATGGCGAAATATTTCTCTGTACCAATACTTGCCTCGAAAGCGCCGTACTTTCCAGAAATCTCGTCGTACTGCCGATACAGGGCCTTCAGAACATCGACAACCTACAGCAAAACTCAAACTGCATTAGCAATTGGCAGACATAACTCTCGGCAAACGCACTTCGTCTATTGCTGACTCTAGATCCCGGATTCTTTTCGCTTTTCAGTAACTGATTAAGTAAGTAAATAAGCTATACGCATCTGTTGGCTGGGGTAATGGGCACAGGGTCGGCGTTGTAAGTGGGTTTGGTCAATGGAATGATTTGAGGACAGAAGTACTGTGGTGATGCATGGGCGATCTGGTGACAGATCTGGTCAGTGAGTTTTGGATTGGCTGCAGACGTTTAAGTCATATGGATTCAAGGTTGGGAAAAGAGAATTCCAGTAGTCGAGCTTCGAATAGACAATGGTGGTATCAGAGGATGCGGCGAAGGTCATGAATGTGTATAAATAAAGCATTGTCTGCGAATAGTAGCTGAAGGCTTTAACAGAGGATCTGGAAGACAAGTATAACTGGAGCCATAGTACAGCAGTGACTGTCTTAAACCCCAAACCAAGAAGATGGGGAAAAGACTGTGACAAGTGGTGTCGAATACTAAGGAGATATCAAGAAGTCAGAGACAGGAGACTTGCTGGCAAATGATGAAAGAGACCAGTTTATTGCGCAGAGAGGCAACTGGTCTCTGTGGTATTTAGTGAAGCCAGGTTGTTTCGGGCTGTGGAATGTGAGTTTAAATTCTTTCAAAGCCGATAATTACGTATAATATAGACATTTATATAATAATGGCATAATATCAAAATATAATAATAATATTATACATTCGATCATTTTTGGCACTTAAAATATAAAAACAGAATATTGAATGATGATAGGCAAACGTACCACATCAGCCGGTAGATTACTTGTCGCTTTGTAGAAACCAACCGTATCGCACAGACAGAGAGTCACGGTATCGGAAAACTGAGGCTCGAATTCTGCTCCGGAAGCGAGCTTCTCAACGATTACCCTACTCATACGGAAAGACAAAAAATAGATTTTTAAACATCAGATATGTAACGTAATGTAAACTGTCGAACATTTCTCGGTGAACAAAAAAGACAAGTAAGCAGACCAGCTTAACACCAGAATGAAGTCCGCAATAGCCAAGCTTATCGTTTCGTTCCAGTGCCAGGTCAAAACCTGAAGAGGTCAATCCCAGGAGACAGCGTGGTGCTACGGTGGTAGTCGGTGTATGTGTGCATAATATTTTCTTTTGGTTAGCCCGCTTGTACATTGTTCAATTTCGCAATCGTTGTATTTACTAGGTGTGCGAGATCGCCGTAAGTGACTTCACAGGAGCTCTTGATCCCATAGTCAGTGTTACCGCGAGCTACAATTAGACATAATTATTACTGCGCAGTCTATAGGTTAAGAATCGTTAAGAATTACTTGGGTAGTACGCTCTCCAACATGGCTTCCGTTTTGCGTCTTTCGACCAACAGATCTGTATTTGCACGTTCAATCGATTCTTCCAGCATCATCTGAATTCGCTCGAGTACGTTAGTGAACCTGAACTATTCAAAAACCAGCATCTGCGAACAAAGCCTCATTTGATTATATAGTCAGGCTTATTTCATATTCCTAGGAACTCTCAACCCCATTTTGTATTCCAATCTTAAATTTTGTCTTATTTGACCGAGATTGGACCGGTTCTGAGTAGATTTCTTGAAAAGGCGCTGTATTAAGTTTCATTGATTGATTGATTGATTAATTTATTGATTGATTGATTGTGTGTGTATGTGTTTCGGTGTGAAAATACATAAAAGAAATGTTATATATTAAACTTAGCAACGGTTCTGATAACATAGTTCTCTTATTAAACGAATATTGAGCTGAATCGAAAGCAACTAGATATTGGTCCTACAACGGATCTATGGACAACTTCTTGGACTTCACGCAGCCTCAAGTGGACAAGTTTGTTCCCAGTGCATGACTTTTAATGTCAGCTGTCGACAAAAATCCATTGGTTGGTAGCATACGGTTGTGCGTGGGCCTACCACTGATGACTCTTTTCAGCTTACTATGCATAGCTTTGCTAACAGACGTTCTTTACTCGTTCACTATGACATTTAACATCAGTTAGGTCAGCGCAGAGAGCACCTTTGAGTAGATATCTTGAAGGGGTGCTATACAAATGCTCGATTGCATTACATCATTAAGAAGCCCTTTAAACAGTTTGACCTAGCGATTCCAATAAGTGTTAATAATGATAATGATGATGATGATAATAATAATAGTAATAATAATAATAATAAAATTATTAACAATAATAATAATAATAATAATAATAATAATAATATTAATAATATTATTATTATTTATGGTCTGTTAAATAATAATGATAATATTACTAATATTATTATTATTATTATGAAAAACAGAACATTAACAGAAGATTAAGAAAAACAGAACACAGTCACCAGAGGAGTAATAAGGTTTTGAAAAGTGGGGGGCAAAATTTTCAAAATATTGCGCAACGCCCCCACTTTTTGAATTTGCCCCCCATAAATTTGAAAAATGGGGGTCAAATTATCATAACAGAAGTCATCTTAGAAAGCCATTAGAGAAACATAAAAAAAACGATTTGGGGGGCACATAGCGAGCACTGAGCACTAAAACTGGGAATTTGCCCCCCCCCCCAGTTTTAAAACTGGGGGGCCGGTGCTCCTGCCTCCGCTTGCTACACCCTTGACAGTCACTTATTCTTGGATACTTAGTTAGGCATACTTTCCACTGTGGCTTGCCAGCAGTATGTTCTTGACTGTCCTGAACGTCGGTCTTTTAGTAGCCGGCGTTTGCCAACAGTTCCTCGCTAACCCAATCCATTCACCGGCAATATTTCCATCCATCGCGGGCAGGTGAGGGCGAAACGGCGGCTCCACAGACATCTTCACCTTCGCCAACAATTCTGTAACAGATAAGAAAATTAAAAAAATACACAAAGGCGCCTCTGGCTTACAGTGGCGCTATATGGATACTTACGATTACATACATAGAAATGCATGCGTCACGCAGGCATATATAAACGCATACATATATGCATATAATGTCATAGATGAATACTTATGCAGGCCAACTGCATACATTTAATAATATGTCTAAACATCAGGTTGATGAAAATTTCCGGAAATCTGAAGAATTCCGCAATGTATCATTGCCCTTGCAGCTGAAGCTGGGAGTCCTACCCTCTGACTCGTCAGAAAATAGGACACTAATATACATACAAAGACTACTTAAGACTATTTTATTGGGCCGCGCTGGGGTTGGGAGAGCCTCTGAGTAGTCACTTTTCCTTGACTTTATTGACTTTTGTTACGCATAAAATCATGTGAATACTTACTTTGTTTTCGTCATCTATATAAATAAACAGAGAATTCTGTCTGTCTGTGTGCCATTGGCAGGCGATGCATTTGCACAGTTTTAGAGCTATTCACTCCAAATCTTCACCGTTGACTCGGGGAACACTTGATACACGCAGTCGAGGGGTTCCTGAAGCCCGCGCACGCCGTCTTCCACATTTCCAGGGCCAAAAACCTGTCTCATTACCCCCAAGGAATTTCCTTTTCAGTCGCCAGGATCACACACGTTGGTTTCCGACCTATGCATGGTATATAATTATGTGCACGTGGTTTCTGTCAGCTACAGCTATTTCGTTTACGAATGCACTGCTTGGGATATACAGGCATGAGGTATAGAGTTAGCAACCATTTTGCACAGTGTACTTTGTACACATGAGTGTCTATACACAATTCCGTTTACCAGCTATTCACTCCAAAGAGCTATCGTGTGACAAAAAGCTAGTTCGTGGGAATGCAGAGGGTTTGGGCTATCAGAGAAAGAAGAGGTGTTAGGATACTGAACAGGATTAGGATTCTTGAGGAGTGGGAGGAGGAGGAGGAGGAGGAAGTCGTAGGGAAGGACTATGGATTATTGGAAAGGAGATGTGTGACGATGAGTGCATGATGAAGTGGAAAAGATGGTAAGGAGTGTGAAAGGGAGAATGGGCTGGGAGGAGGAAGTTATTAGGATAGGGAAAGAAATAGGAGGAAGGGGACGTGTTTATTGGGTTTTGAGAGCTTTCGTGGGACAAAAAGCGAGTTGGTGGAAATGGAAAGGGTTCGGGCTATCACAGGAAGAAGAGGGGTTAGGATGATGAAGAGGGTTAAGAAAGAGAACGCAGGATTGTTGAGGAGGAAGAGGAGAAGGAAGTCGTAGGGAAGGATTATGGACTAGGGGAAAGGAGAAGTGTGACTATGATGGCACGATGAAGTGGAGAAGAGGGTGAGGAATGTGAAAAGGAGGATGGGGTGGGAGGAGGAGGAAGCGGTTAGGATAGGGTGAGAAGTAGGAGGAAGGGGAAAAAGTTTGTAAAAAGTAAGTGGCAACAAAAGGAAGCGAATAGAAATAAGAGAAGACGAAAAACAAGAATTAGAGATGAGAAGGAGGGATTAGATTGATGAAAGGTGAATGAAACGTAATGAAGTGGTGGGAAGAGAGGATGCCTGGAATCAGAAGAGAAGAAGGGAGGAAGGTGGGTAAGGATGAACACTAAGGAATAGGAAGAGGAGGAAAAGTTGATGATACATGTACATCTAGATTCTGTGTCTGTCCGTTCATGCATTTGCACACTTTTACACCTATTCACTCGAAACCTTCGCCATTCGCTCGTAGAACGCCTGGGACACTCAGTAGAGGGGTTGGTGAACCCGCGGCCGCCGTCTTCATGCTCTACAGGGCCAAAAACCTGTCTCAACCCGGACAGCTCCGCGTACCCCAGCTAGTGTACTTATACATCAAAGTAATACGACGTACGGCATAATAACATACACGTTCCTTACACGTACATTATAGATCAAAATAATTTACGTACGGTGGCACAAAGACGTCCACTCACCTGCCAAAGTGGCCGATCCCATTCCACTCTGATAGGGAAGTTCACGTGTTAGCAATTCCGATATGATGATACCAAATGAGTAGACATCGGCGGGTTTCGTTCCGTAGACCCTTATGGAATCGTTGTTTGCCTTGCGCAGGATCTCAGGAGCCGTCCAAAGCTGATCTGTAACCACAGATTAGCGCCGGCGAATAAGCTGCTCTCCCTGACCGCTTCCTCCCTAACATTGCGGGCGCTGAGAAATGTTCGAGGATTTACATTACATTACATTCCTACTATAAGTAATGCACACACAGGTGATTACTTGCCAATGATGAGTCTCCATTTTTCAATGATCGTTCTCCACTTGCCAAAGATCATTCTCCACTTGCCAATGGTCATTCTCTATTTACCAATGACCATTCTCCACTTGTCAAATGACCATTCTCCACTTGCGAATGACCATTCTCCATTTTCCAATGATCAATCTCCATGTTTCAATGATCATTATCCACTTGCCAACGCTCAATTTCCACTTGCAATTGATCAACCATGCACTTATCAATGATCATTCTCCAGTTGGTTAAACAAGACGTACACGTATAACGAATAATAATTGCATGACTTCAGACAGCTAAATTAGACTACTGTAATTACTTGTCGTCATTCGTTCATACCATGACAGATATAATACTGCGGAGTGTCAGTTTGAAATCTAAAAAATATTATAGTAAGAATTATTATTAAGTTATTATCATTTTTTGAACCTAATCTGTAGGTTGTCTGGAATGGCCTTATTAATCGGTCTCCTGAACGACGAAAGTTCCTAATGAAAGTCCCTTTATTATTATTATTATAATTATTATTAAAAATAAACAAAATAATAATAATTATTGTTATTACTATTACTATATGTAATTAAAATAATAATAATAATTAGTGTTAATAATGATAATGATAATGATAATAATAATAATAATAATATTATTATTATTATTAATATTATCATTATATTAATGATAATAAATAATTATTATTATTATCATTGCTAATATTATTTATCATTATCATTAACTCGGTATACCCATCAGTGTTCTCTCAAGTTTGTCAATTCCCCGGTACAGTTTCAGGCCGTAATCCGTTACCTTACAAACCCATCTTTCGTCGATGACACAGTTTGCGCTCGTCAGATGGCCATGAGCGCCAACTGCCGTACCATGCAGGTATTCCATACCCTACAAAACACAGTGTTCAGAGCCATGGCGTCTAAGACTACATACATACATACTACAGTTCAATTTTCAAACAATTTCGAATAATATAAATATAAATAAATCCAACTTCAGTAAGGCCGAATACAACGGTCAATAAAGAACATTTTGGTCGTGAACCTTTTGTCCGTGAATCATTTTTCGTCAACTACATGTAGGTGAACTATTTATTCGTGAACCATAATAATAATAATTATATATGCCACATAAGTTGTAATTCCTTGGTCTTAGGGCTAATCAGAATAACGGGGTATACGGGTAGCTTAAATATAAAAAACTATAAACCAAGAAAATGCTGAAAAATACTCAACAAAAACCAAATAAAAGCTAAAACAATCATTGAGATCATTGAGAATTCAAACAAGAAAGTAAGACAGAAAGTAAAGTGACGGTATTGCTAAACCTGTTTATTTTGCCAAATCCAAAGGAGAGGCCAGTTTGAGAACCGACCAACCTGAACAACATCCAAGGCCAACGACATACGGAACTCCCAGTCGATGTCGTATTGTTGATCAGCCAAAACATTCTGAATACTTCCCTTATCCGCATAAGCCATCGCAACGCAGACATTGGGAGCATCGACGCAGACACCGATGAATGGGTTGATGTTGTCGTGTTTCACGTACATCAGCTGAACAACAAGCATGCAACCGTTGTATCGTAATCGCACTCAAGTATTTATATAGCGCCGTTTTTGGTCAGAGGTGAAAAACTGACAAGGGTTGATGAAGAATAGTTGGTCATGATTGACTGAGGTAGCCAGTTCCAGCTGGAGGAAACTACCGTGGCGAAACTTCTAGACTGAATCATAGAAGCAATTCAAGTAAGCGTCTCTTTATGAATGCGCAGGTAATTCTGCAATGTTACACGTACATGCATGCTTACACATACATAATCATAGTAATCATAATTACTTGATATAGCGCCCCTTCAAGATATCTACTCAGAGGCGCTCCCGGCCTAACCATCGGCTGAATAGAGCAGTTTTATTTAAGAATGAGGCGTAAAATGAAGATGAGGAGTTCTTAGGTAGGAGACGGAGCTCTATGGGAAGTCTCTTCCAGATGGTAGGGCCCACGACCGAGAATGCCCGATGCTGCATTATGGAAGTGCGTGCAAAAGGGATGATCAGGTCGTCATGAACTGCACTGCGAAGTGGTCGTGAGAGGGCTGGGATAGGGCGACATACATGTAGCCCCTGCAAATAAGCAGGCGCAGTACCGCCAAGGCAGCGCCATACAAAGGCAGATACCATGAAAAAAATGCGCTGGGGTAGAGACAACCAGGGCAGGACATCCCGCATGTACTCGGATACCTGACCTAATATGGGAATCCCACAAATCAGTCGCGTAGCCACGCAAAACCCGCTACAAACACCCAATCTGAACTTGAGGGAGGCCAGCATATATTGAGGAGCAATAGTCAAGGCGACTTTTAATAGCCACCAACGGAGTCTATAGCAAACTGCATTGATGCATGCATGCGTTCATACATACAAGCATAGATTTCTTCTTCAGTTTTTTGCTTTTTCAGCAGGTTTATTATATTCCAATGTCGCCACTTCTCTCAATTCTGGTCCTGCTCCTTCATCCTTTTGTAGCCGTCACAATTCATCATTCCATGCATAGATAATATTCGTTTTTAATTCACAAAGAACACCCATTTGTCACAGTCGCAATTGAAGCTACATTGGCATTAATGCTCCGTAATGTTGGAACAGACAGAGAGCACACCCTGGAATAAAAAGGGCAATATTCATGTGGGCATTCATTTATTCTCTTGTAAATCTATATTGAGCTTCTTCATGGAGACCGATCAGAGGTGCCCTTCATTCCAGCACATCCAAAAGTCTAGTTTTGAGTCGATTAATAAAACACTTGAACGAGAATCGTCACAGGGATATGGCATAGCACCCAGAGGAGCCAGACAGTCCACTCACAGAAGCGCTGCAGCCAGCCCCAACTTAAACTGTCCTATTTCTTGTTCTCTGGCCCAAGGACAGACGCCCTTTGAGGGCACTGCTGATGTGAGCGGCGCTACATAAAAGTCCGATTACATTACAATAAACGATATCAGCGTCATTCAGAACAAACCGTTAATAAATAAACGAGCATTGGAGCTGAGATAGTCGTAATTATAACCATAAGCTCGCGCTATGTAAAACGCTAATATAAAGCGTTGCGCAGGGCACCAACTTATCATCAGCGCTGCGTCGTATCGTAGGGTAGGCAACAGATCCGAGTTTGGTTTCCGCAGAAACTAGAGGGTGGAGACCATAGACCAGAGGTGGCTTAGGCCCTATGGTTGGAATTCTTCAAGAGGAGAGACTTCTGCTAATTGTGAAGCCAGTGGGGTGAAAAACAGGATTCTGAGGCAGGCTAGTAAAGTAAAACGAGATAGCCACAAAAGGGACTTACCTCCTTGAGTTCTTTGTATATTGACCTTTCGAACATATTCACCGAATCCCGTGGAATTGCCTTGATGGCAATCGTAGCTCCCTTTTGAGCAGAAGAACATAACAGCCAATCCAAATGATACAATTACAATATCTGTACTCAGAGAAATCTTGTAGGAAATCAAAGCAAAAGGCTAACAGCTACAGGTCGGACATAGAGTGTAGCGGATAGATACAGGGAGATATTTAGTAGAACGGACTGATACAGGGAGGGAGATATTGAGAAGAACGGACAGATATACAGAATAGATTTAGGCAAGAGATGTCCAATTCTGAGCACTATTCCTACGTTTTATGGATTGTTTATTTCCAGGTGAGATAGTGATGAAGTTGTTTGGGTAATAGGTTGATCCTTAATATAAAGTGTACTAGCACTGAGGACAATTGAGAATTTTTTTCTTTGCAATCGCTAGAGTTCCAAGAACAGACAGCACAAGGTGACAAGTACTGAGGACCATTTTCTTAAAAAATGAAATATAACATATTATTTTCCCCCGAGCTTTGAACCTGTCAGCCAAACTTTTAATTTTTTTCAATATCAATTGTGACAAGTAATTAGTCAAATGACCAATTAGAGAAAAAACACTATAGTACTGTCAGCATTGAAGTATTGCTGACCTCATTGAAAGATTATATATGTAGAATTAAGAATTTTAATGGGCAGAGGGAAGTCGAAAGATGGTTTCAGAACTCAGACTGCTTCCTTTACCTTGTACACCCCCGCTAAGACGTACAACCGACCCAGACCACTGCTTGCGATCCTCTTGCGATCAACTATTGAACTGCTGACATTGGTATTCTATTGGCAAAAATGAAAACAGAAGCAAGTAAAAAAGTCAAACAAATAGATGCCAAAAAGAGGAGTTTAACAAAATCATTCTTAAAAGAATTCAGTTATTAAACGAATGCAACGTTCTATAGATATATACTGCCGCAGGGAAGGCAAGGCAATGATAGACGAAGATTAATCACCGGCGCTCATATGCTGAGGTCAAGAAAGCGTAGCCGCACATTATATATATGTATACCTGATACCTATGGTAGGGTCTGAAAGTTGGCATAGTGGACCATGCTTCTTCAACGTGCACATAGCAGCCTCGGTCTTCCCTGTTTCACATATATACAAATGCTGTAAATTGAGATTTTCGATAACGCCCTGTGTCTCTTAACCAACGCTGAGCTGACTCCATAAAACGACCCTGGAGAAGTTATTCTCTGACGCTTGTCTCGCACCTTGTAATCAGATTAATTAATATCTGAGCGCTTTAATGATTGTAAAAAATCAGATAAAAATCTATTCTGATAATAATAATAATAATAATAATAATAATAATAATAATAATAATAATAATAATTGGCAAAGCCAATGATGAATAATATCATAATAATAACAATAATAATAATAATAATAATAACGATCTAGCGTGCAGATCTCTTTCTCACGGGTTCTGTCAACGGACGTTGGGCAGATTGCTTCTCACCTCTCACATCCTGCTTCACCCGGTCTTCTCATTAAGAGAATCCCAAAAGCAGCAAGGCCATCTTGTGCTGCTCTCCTGGCCGATATAATCCAAGCAATTGTAAGAGAACCAAATTGCGTTGCAAAACGGTTCGATTTGCTGGCCTTCGGTGGAACTGTACCAGTGAAGCCAAGAAGAGGTGGACGAAAGCACAACATGACCATGATGATTTTGTCCCGCATTACTGAATGGGGACTGCAGAGGCCAGACCAGTCGACTAACAATGAATTGCCATCGACGTCAAGTCGTAAGCTCAAGTCCGCTAAATGCGACCACGCCAGGTATTTAGCCTCAACAGTTGCAAGCAAGCTGGAGGAAGGCAATTTCAAAGCAGCCATCCGTCTCATCTGCAGCGAGGATAAACCGGCGCTGGACACACCGGAAACTCTGGCCGCGCTTAAGAAAAAGCACCCGCCTGCGCCAGTGGACAGGAGAACACCGTGTGATCCAGACAGTTCGGATCGCTTCATCCCGCTTCAAGTTTCTAAAGAAGATGTCGCTAGGGCAATCTCCTCTTTCCCGGCGGGTTCGGCTGGTAGTCCAGATGGCATAACTAAACAACACTTAAAGGAACTGATGGCCTATGGAGTAGATGACAACATCGGGCAACATCTATCTGACCTTGTCAATCTGCTCCTAAAGGGAGGTCTATCCGAAGAGGTGAATGAGGTCATCTATGGGGCAAACCTTTTAGCCCTGAGCAAGGAGGACGGAGGCATAAGACCGATCGCCGTGGGCTACACATGGCGTTGTCTGGCGGCAAAGTGCGCTAATTCGCATGCGGTAACAAGGCTGTCTCAACTGCTCGCCCCCATTCAGCTTGGGGTAGGCATTCCAGGAGGCGCTGAGGCAGCTGTCCATGCGACACGTCGTTGGATAACCACAATGCCTGAAGACAGCGTCCTAGTAAAGCTCGACTTCGCCAATGCCTGTAACGCTCTGCGCAGAGATTGTCTTCTAGAGGCAGTTGCTAGAGAGATCCCAGAGCTCTACCACTTTGCTCACGCTGCCTATTCAAACCGTCCACTGTTGCACTATGGTTCAAACATAATTCGATCCGAAGAAGGAACGCAGCAAGGGGATCCTTTGGGACCTCTGGAATTCTGTCTTGTGCTGCAACCGATTCTGATGAAGCTTCGATCGGATCTGCGTATCGGATATCTGGATGACCTGACATTGGGAGGTAACAAGGAAACAGTGGCCGACGACGTTCAATTAATCGAGCAGGAATCAAAGAATCTGGGATTGCTATTGAACCGCAGCAAATGCGAAATCGCGTGTCACAACACCCAGATGCCGAACAATGACCCTGCGTTTCAAGAGTTCACGAGCATAGCCCTCGAGGACATGACCTTGTTGGGTGCACCTCTGATTTCAGGTCCAGCTGTGAACATGGTCGTTAATTCAAAGGCTAATGACCTCGAGAGGGCAATCGGAAGATTGTCCTTGCTTTATACACATGACGCTCTGGTTCTGCTGAGAAACAGTCTAAGTGTACCGAAGCTCTTGTACAGTCTGCGCACAGCCGTCTGCGCTGATTGCCCGGGCTTGGCACGGTTTGATCAACTGCTGAGAGAAGGACTGTCAACCATTTAAAATGTGGACCTTGACAATGACCGTTGGCTCCAGGCTTCTTTGCCGGTGAGATGGTGGTCTGGGAGTTCGTTGTGCATCTACGCTGGCACTTTCTACCTTTCTGGCTTCTGCTGCTAGTACAAGCGAACTCCAGGCATGCATCCTACCAACAGAGTCTGCTGAAGAACCATAAGAACTTGCGAGTTCAGCACTCAACGCTTGGAAGACCCTGACAGATGCAGAACCACCAACAGGAGCAGCGAGTCATCACCAGAAAGAATGGGACCTCCGATTCACAGACAAGGCATGGAAAGGTCTGCTGGAGTCCAATAACAAGCCATGTGACCGTGCTCGCCTGCTGGCCTCACGAGCACCTCATTCTGGAGACTGGATGCTAGCGCCCTCTGTGACTGCCCTAGGCCTGCGCCTCTCAAACGAGGATGTACGAATGGCAGCCGGGTTGAGGCTAGGAACGACGCTCTGCGAGCCACATTTGTGTTACCAATGTCAAGAGAGCATCGACGCAAAAGGTCTCCATGGACTAATTTGTAGAAGAGGCAGCGGAAAACATCAGCGACATAGCATGTTGAACGATGTCATCTGGAGAGCTCTTGGAGAGCTCTCGGTTGTTCTTCAGCGTGGGAACGCCGCCTGCCTCTTAGGGACATTGCCACCACTCACTTAGCTCGCCCACATGGGCGATAACAGCATAATATAATAATAATAATATTAAATAATAATAATTATAATAAAGACAATTGATATGGCGCTGTAACAAGGTCATAACGCTGCAAGGGCGTCGCACAGAAATATTAGCATATCTAATATCTTATTAATCTAATCATCATTACAAATTACAATTAACAACATACTAGCGTATCTTGTCAATTTGCTTACAGCATCGGCCATCAGAGTCACATCAGCCCAAACAATCTTCCAGTTTGCAATTATCAGCTTCTCCTGTACACGTCTCCAGAGCCTACCATAAATAACAAAGTGTCTTCTATGTTATCCTCAACAACACTCTTCTTGTATGTGTGTGTGTATGGAGTGCATTTATTTTTTTAATAGCTATTGTATGCAACGCTTAGATGACAGGATGTTGAGTGAATATAGCAGTCGTCTGCAGTGGACTCATGGACAAATTCAGTGGCCATTCATTCCAGTTGAATACAGTAATATCGATAAGAAAGTTCGAAGACTTATACTACAGTGCAGTTACGTTGATAAAAGTTCATATAATTGGCTTGATGATAGTTCATACCCGGCGATGACAAAGCCAATGACGAGGATAAAGACAAGAGCGCCCGCCAGAGAGCAGCAGATGATGATCAGCATTTTGTTGTCGGAGTCTGAAAACGAGAACGAATAACGAACGTGAATTAAGGAATGAGAAGCTTTGGCAGAATGAGATAGAGTGAGGGACTGAGGGACTGAGATTGAGAGCGAGAGAGAGGGAGATAGATAGATAGATAAAGAGAGATAATAATAATAATAATAATAATAATAATAATAATAATAATAATAATAATAATATCAGTCTGCATCCAACGATTCAATGCAGTTGCCTTCAGAGTCTTTTTCATGCAACTATGATAATACTATTTAAAATGTTCGACTATTGTAATAATAATAATAATAATAATAATAATAATAATAATAATAATAATAATGACGATAATAATACTAATTCTAATAATACTAATAATACTAAGAATAATAGTAATAGTAGTAATAATAATAATAATAATAATAATAATAATATATATTATTATTATTATAACTATTATTATTTTCAGGGCACTATGTCAAGATTACAATCCACTGACAAGCGGCGACTCAGATAGTCTGATGACAGATCCGTTGGCAATGCCAATGATGAATAACACTATATGTGACATAATAATGATAATAACTATAATAATAATAATAAAAGCTAGATGCTCCAATCTTTTCAATCACTGGAAAAAAACAACAAAATCTGTTACCGTCTGCGCACTGATCTACGAAGCAATGAGGTTCTTTGGGAATGCTTGTTCCTCCACCAGGCCAGGTGATTTGATTATGGTCCAAGTTCGTGATTTCATCTGTATTGTCATTGTACAGCATGATGCGATTCTGCTTTTGATCTTCTTGTACGAAACTTATTATCCAACGGCACCCAGCTGCGCCATCTCTGATGACAATATCACCCGTGATGCCTAAAATCATATCAGTGCATATGAATTATAAACTGGGGTTAAAATATTGTATATTAAGCTGCAATAATTATATACTTGTATTTATTGCATTCACTCCATTAGTCAATTGTTTTGTCAGAATAAAAATATTTATTGTAATAATTAAATACAAATAATTATGATTGCGTTTACTTTCTAATTTGTTAGTGATATTGTTATAATAATAATAGTTTGTGCAATAATTAAATAATAATAATTATTACTATGAATTAAATTATTCGCGAGGTTTGCCTAATTCCTCAGATAACAAACAACTGTTTATTCTGTTAATTCTCTGACAGATTTTGTCAGGAGTCAGTAATTTTATCTTTTATTCCAGAGGTAAGTATGATCCCACATAATTACAAAACTAATTTAGGAGATAGTTGTTTTGGAGCGGATAGTAGAGATGAAGATGAAACTTTCTATGAACTGCAATGATCGCCTGTTCATCGTTCCAAGTCCTCGATACAAGATCCAGGAACTGTTGTGTCTGAAAGGTTAACATCTGGGAATAAATTCCAGATGTGAATCTATTGGCTGAGTTCTGTATGTATAAGTAACCGAAAAAGTCCACCACTTGCCACTTATCAGATAATCACTGCT
Organism: Bimastos eiseni; assembly: GCA_959347315.1. Lineage (NCBI taxonomy): Eukaryota > Metazoa > Annelida > Clitellata > Crassiclitellata > Lumbricidae > Bimastos > Bimastos eiseni. The sequence goes on from OY365811.1 coordinate 1,999,177, forward strand.
CTAAAACGGGCGAATTGTGTCCTAAATTACACGGAACATCTCTAAGGCTAGCGTAACGAACGCCTCAGATTGGTTATTCTATAGCAGGATGGCAATACAAATTTCAAAGTACAATAACATCATTGATGATTGATCGGCTTCTCTAACCTTTTATTTTCGTGTTCTTTGAAAGATTCGAAAGCAGAGATCCTTGTTTTGCAACATAATCCCATGAAAGACCGTCTTGTTTTGCCCTCTTCAACAAATCCATCCAAAGCAAGACTCCATCATGCAGTAATCCAGCGTTTAGCTTGTGTTTCCTTTCAGTAGATACCTATATCCAGGAGTTAACATATCAAATATACAGAGCGTGTTTCATTTCAATTTTTTGAGAATGAAACTTAAACGAGGAGAAAATCTATACAATTTAAACAAAAGTTTATAACGTATCGTATCTGAGAATTTAAACAGCGCTTCTCACATCGTTCCGGACCATTCCGGAGCGCTCTTAGCGTCACGCTAAGAGCCCAAAGAAATAAAAAATGTAGGCAACGAAGGGATGAATGTTGAACCCCGATTAAAATCTTACTACGGATTGTGGGGATACGGCGCACATAGTAGGGCCCAAGATGGCAAAAGCACAGTGTTTGGCGATCTATAGCAGTCCTTGGTTGTGGAACAAGGAGACCAAGTCGATCAGCGGTTTTCTAGAAGCAGCTTTAATAGATCAGAGCTCGAGACTTCTGTGACGAACCTCATCGAACTCTGGCGATCTCTCCCAGTCCGTATGGCTCATCCAAGAATCGTCATCGAATCCGCTGCGAACTTCAGCCCAGAACTCATTCCACTCCGTGGTTTTTGTGTCAATATCTCGATCAAGTGTGATAACTCCCTTGAACTGCGTCAGGTCTTGCGAAAAACAGTCAAACAAAAGAAACAGCTCTAATGATATATCTGATCATCCGAAATAATGTTAGTAACAAACTCTACGCAATTGAGAATTCTATCATTGAAAGAACTTTTCCGCGCTGATGTAAACGAACTTAAGTCTGGATTTTGATCCAGCTTTTTTATGGACCATAATTCCGACTATAATGGATACACTTGAAACGAACATTGTGCAGCATGGCAGAGTCGTTACAGAAGTCATTCGTCTTCTATTGTATTGTAGTTAAGCATTTATAAAGTGCCTCTAGTAGGATACACCGTTCAGAAGCGTTGAGTGAAAACAAAGTTAAACTTCAGCTGTTTGAAAAATCCATTAGAGAAGTAAAAATAGTTGTCTAGGACAATACTATCCAAAAGATTTTCGCGTTTATATATGTAGGAAGAAGCGTTTAATAACTTAGATATTTTCAAATAAATGAGGCAGAGATCGCGCTGGCGTGTAAACACGACGAACGCGATACACATATGGAAGACATAAACAGAACTGCTTCTATCAACTCCGCCGACTTCGGTTACTCTTACGCTCGCTGACCTTCAACGCATCAGTAACCTACCCTCACAGTTAGATGGACTTCATAAAAACTTAAATGGTACATTCTCAGTTTTTTGGCATGGCCTTGGTCGAGAACGCTTCTGATGGACTCCTCGAATGGGCGCCATATCAGATCGAATGATAGATGATCGAGATTAGATTGCCAAATATTCTTAAAGCATGAGATTTGGTGAAATATTTACTGAAGACGTATATCCCCAGTGTTTCATAAAGTCCGCTGAGAATGAAGGCATGCTTTCCATTCAGTAATCCCATTCCTTCGGCGAATGTCAACATAAACTCCGACTCATCGTGATTCATCACGAAGACGAACACTAAAAGCAACAAAGGGATAGGCCTATTTTGATGCAATTTCCGATTCCTCGAAAGCCTCAAATCGGCTTACGACGCCTTCCGTAAGTATCGCCCGACACTTTCGTAACGTGTTCTCTTTAACTACCTCTCAGTAACGATTAATACCACTAACGCCAGGTCTTTAATTAGGCCAGAGACGTCGGTAGCGTTACATCTGCCGCAATGCACGCCCATATGCATGTGCATGCATGTATGTACGTGTAAGCAGATACGAGTGTGTGTATGCAAACATATAACAGTGAGTTTAAATTGTAATCGTAATCTCCAAACTTCTAAAGCGCCACTTGAAAGCCAAGCGCAAGGAACCATCTTATCCACGAGCCTCAATCATTAGGACAAAATATGAGGGGCCGCGGTGGGTAACAACCCATTGAACAAGCTAAGCACAAGGCGCTACACAAGCCTACTCGCATAGTTCATGATACGATGCTGTATTGATCTGAGACGCGATCAATATATTTTAGAAGTAGCGAAATATTGGTGGCAGCAACCAATAGGCATCTGTAGAGCGTAATCCGTTTCACTGCGTCACCAAAATCGAAAATAAATGCTGAGAGAGCGGACGACAGCCGTGGCTACGGAGAATGAGGAAACAAAGATGACTACTAAGACAAGTGGTTCGAGCGGACAATGATTGAAGAGCCTACAACGGAATGATCTGTATCGTGACCGGGAAACCAGAACAGGTAGGCACGGAAGAACTGGCCAGAGACCGTCAGAAACGACTAGTTGTATTGCTAGCACTGGAAGTACTAGTAGTAGCAGCAGTGTAAGTACTAGTAATAGTACAGTCAGTTGTATTAGCAGCAGATATAGCAGTTTATTAACTCACGTGTTACTCGACCTGACATGTACTCCAGCATACTCCTGACTGCAGTCTGCTTCAGTTGAAAGTCGGCCCAGGTCCCGTTGCTTACTGCATGTACGGAGGAGAAGACCTTTCGTTTACGCTGTTTGAGTTCCTGTATCAGGTATTTAACTCGAGTCGGGTATTGGTTAGTTGCCGTGCTGATGATACCGACCCTGTTCCATTCGAATCGCTTCATCAATATATCTACCATCAGCCCTAGGCTAAGCGGTACAGACTTTGGCGAAGCAAAGGTTGGATATGTCTCTGCATCGAACACGAATTGGAAAGGGCCGCAACCGATGGATATGAAAAGCGTGTCGGTGGCTGAAGCGAGTGTTGTCATAATATCACAGCATGTATTGACCGTCTCCCCTATTATCACGTGTGGCTTGAATACGTCAATTGTGTTGAAAAAAAGGGACACAATTTTTACTGGTTCCGATTCTGTGTCTATAATTGTCCAATTAACATCGACCGGTAGGTCATTGGCTATTTTTCTAATTGGTCCCAGCAGGGCGGGTCCAATCACGTCGCCAAATCCGTTCTTATTCATGGTAAAGACAGCTCTCAGCGACTCACGCTTTTGAAGTTGCGATTGGCTTGGCAAAACTACAAGCAATGCCTGAAACAAGGGAAGGAAAGTCGACATTCCTGCGTATTTGTGTTCTCGATTTCACATCAAAACATGGTCAACACCTGACAGTAACTCGAAGCAGTAAACACACACAAATTTAAAATTAAAACGAACCAGAGTCCCGCAACATCAAATCAAGGATATAAATTTAAAAGTATATCCTATGGTCTTTGATTTGAATTAAATAATAGTTTCCCAAAAATATTGCGTCATCTGTTACGTCATCAACCGCTTCCAGCCCTTCAGTCATATTTAGCGATACCTGGAAATCAACAGTTGATTTTATTTAGCGCAATTATACAATGGCCAGATGTAATGTAATGAAGCACTTATATAGCGCCACTCAAATTAGAGGTGTTCAATATTCAACATATGGAGAACAGGAAAGTCTTCAGGCGCTTCCGGAAGGTAGCAGGGGATAGAATCAATTCAATTCAAAAATTCTTTATTGTTCACCAATTTAGTTTATATTCGGAAGCAGCAGAATGATATCTTACTAGTGATTATATAATCTTTAGTTAACACGTACATTTTGTACACTAGCAAACAAGAGGTAGCCTATGCCCCAAAGGAACTAATCGTTCCACTACAAGGGTCTGCTTCTTTAGGCCTACACCAGATAAATCTCAATGGAGTGATTACAACAATATTTAGCAATTGTAGTTCATTAAAATGTTTTTAAACACTTGCTCGATTACACTGCTTCACAATAGAACGATCAATTTCCACAAATTATTGCTCAGTGAATTTACTTCTACTCTTATGCGTTTCACACTACTGTGAAATTGCACGATAATAATATTACATTAGGCCTAAGTCTTATACAGTCATATTATCCATAAGCTTTCTGTGATTTAAAAAATCAGCAGTGCATGTGAAAATCACCAATGACAATAGAAACAGGCAGAACAAGTCCTACATTCAGCACGAAGTGTTTTAACTCGCGTTAAACAATTGTGAAAGGGGCGTATGTCAATTCACTTGGCAATTATATTTTTATGCCATACAGTTCTCTCAAAGAGGAAGGGGAGACTGTTGTTCCAGCTGGTAAGACCCACGTAGGCGAAACCCTGGATTGGACCGTGGCAGAGCACATGCAGGAACCACCGGAAGTCTGCGGGCAGAGGTACGAAGGGAAACCCGGTATGCCAAACTGTGATGAGGTTCTAATCCCAAACAAGGCAACTGCAAAACGGAATCGCAATTTTATACTAGGTTCTAGGATATGCCTAACATAAACACAGCAAAAGGAGGATAATGCCTCTCAGATGGTTGATTAAGCTATTCTCTTTCTTTAAGCTACCCTTTAAAAAATTAAGTCGGTGGTCACCAAATAATTGGTTTGAGAATAGCGAAATGCAATTATCCAGCTAATGATGCTATTCATTACTATGTCAATTAGCATCATTAGTCTCAAGTTTCAAGCGTCTTCTTTTTAAGAACTCGTATATAGCCTACTGACTGATCCGACTCTTCGCCTTCCCAACTCTACCAGTTACGTCAACTTCGTGTGATCTCTCGATACTTCATCCTTAAAGCCGCAGTTACGTAGTACATGCTTTCATCACTAGTCGCTTGTATTTATGCTTCTCTATTTATTCTGACATACTGTGGACACGGATTGGGAAGCTGGAGCGATCCTTCGTTCGGCTGCACGACTATATGGGTGGTATCCCTAGGGCTGACCGCGTATCTGGCTATATGCGTGACGTCTTTCACTGGCTACCTCTTCCACACCGTATTGCGTATAATGTCTGCCATGGTTTGGCGCTGTTTCTGTGGCACAGCTCCTATTTACCTTCAGGAGCTCTGTCGACCTGTCATTGCCAATGTCGGTTGAAGGTCTCTCCGATTAGCGTTTAGTTTACGAGCGTTGCTTTAGAAGTTTGGAGATTACTATTGTTATATGTTCATCCAGGAAATTCTCGGTCGTTATCTTAGTCTCGAACTTTCCTTCAAAGCCTCATTGCTAAAATAGTTAGTTTTACATAGATAAGTTGATCTAAAAATCGAAACAAATTCAGCTGCAAAATGTGTGTAGACAACTAATAAACATCGCCAAAAGTATCTCTAGGCAGGAGATTGCAGGTAGCTGACGGCAGAGACCAGTTTATCGCTGCGCGTCACAGACTTGTAGCTGATACGGTTAGTAAGGAAAAAATAGATTTTACAGATTTGCAAGATAACATTAGAAATAATAAATTAATGCCCAGGCTTCGTGTCACCCCGCGGCAACAGCATACGGCCGCTCGGTAATTCTTTTATTTCTCAAAGCAATGGCTCATTTATCCCATGCATAGACGCTTATGCTTAGGACCCTATGCTGATAAACTAATCATATCATGTCTCTCAATTACGCTTTTGTACTTGCTTTTCATTTTAACATTTCGTGCTCTTTTACATGTACATCGTTCTTTAAATAAATGGAGTAGGGCGCAAGTGGAACATGAGTGTTGTATCAATTGAGCTGGGTTCAATAGGCAGTGAACCAATTGACGGGGGCCAATTGACGGGGGACCAATTGACGGGACCAACTGACGGGGGATCAAAAGACGTGAACCACTTTTAAACCGAAAGAGATTATCAAAGTGACAATATAAGAATGATCTTATCTGACCAATGCTGTGACGCACTATGTGTTTCCGATATTTATCAGTCGCCTAAACATTTCCTGTAAGAGAGACCAGCTATAATTACCAGCAGCCCGCGTGACTGAACTTCTCAAGAAATAGGTTTCATTAGTACTTTCGGTGCCAGTTCAGAACCCGAACACATCATCCTTTATATGGGATTCGGTTTTCAATGGAATTTCCAAACAGACGCACAGAGATTAACTAACAAATTCGCTTCCACAACAATCTGAGTCCATGCGGAAGTTACATCTTGTCACTGATGCCATCATTTGAAACTCTCTGCCTCCACAATAATTGTTGTTGCCCTCCCCTATAGAGACATCTAAGCTGTATAACATTTCTCCGCGCCTGAAGGAGAAGTCAACTTCGTCTACTTTTCGAGCGGCGTCTATTTTCCAGGACCAGAGTTGCGGAGGCCCGAGAGTAAATCCCTGGACACTTTAATGAGGTGTTATCGCGCTGTCAAATTTTCATAAAATCATTATTAAGTGCAATATAAATAACAAAAGCAACGGAATTGGGTCAAAGTGCTTGCCATCAGGGCTTGAGTTAATCACAAGATCATTGGTGACGCTGTAGACATCTGACAAGATAAGCGTTCCGTTTGTGAATAAGCTTTCAGTTTGGTCAAATTGGTTGGAACCACCTGTGAGGTCGATTTCATTCTTCACCAACGTAAAATTGACCAATATGGCGTAGAGGCGTAGAGCCACGTAGACGGAACCCACGTATCTCACATTCATTTCATCCTAAACACAACACATACGGACGAATCCTCTTGTAAAACAATATTTAACAAACGGGTGGCGGTTTGCAATAAGTGAGCAATTCTAGCTATTGATTAGGCCTATAGCAGATTAATTAATTGCTATTTGAACAAGGAAAGGACTCGCTAGACAATGGCCGATTTCGTCAAGGTCCGAGCCATGAGTTATTGTCAAGGAGTGGCTTAGCATGATGAGTTCTTCGTGGTTAGTAGGATATTTTGCCATGGAATTTGAACTGGAAGGGTTGAGGATGGTAGGTGCTGGTTTTTCACCTCAACCACCAAGAGTAGCAAGTCTTTGCCTCAGTAAAAATGTTAGGCACAATCATTTCTATCAGTGCACTTTATTGGCTACTTACAAATATTACATTTTAATTTGGCTCAGTGCCTTTTTCTAGAAAAAATGTGCCGGAACGCATCTGAATTGTCGAATAAAATTGCGCCAAACTAGCTACCAAATACAATAACTTTTATAGAACAAAATGATCGAAATCTATAGACCTAGGCCTACACTTATAAATTTTGGAATGTAAATAATTGCGATAGGGTCTAGTAAAGTTATATATCAAATCCCAGAGTTCATGCCAATTTTCGTACAAATGTTTCCTGTCACAATTTTCTCACGCGTCAAAGACTTTAGAATATTAATGTTCTCAAGGGTCCCCAAAAAATTAGGGAGCATTGTTCTGGAATGGCTAGTCTTCGCAGATGGTTTTCGCAGATGGTTTATTATTATTATTATTATTATTATTATTATTATTATTATTATTATTATTATTATTATTATATAAGACGGAGACCAATCCCAAGGGGCACAAAGAATTAAAGTGGCGTTTCCGGCGTGTAAGCACCGCGTGATTGTCTGTGCGCTTGATTACATTACATTACAGACAGTTCCTTTAAGACCAAGACCGAGACCAAGGCCGAGGGTCTGCGACCAAGGCCAAGACCGCAGGTTTCCGGTCTAGAGACGGTCTCGAGAGCAAGACAGCTGAGGAGTTAATAAAGTGACGAGACAAATAGATAAATAATGTCACACATATAAAGACATTAAGTCATACAATACAATACAGTAGTATTTGAAAATGTCCTATTTAGAAAATGGTCGGGATGTGCATATTGAAGCCGGGCAACCATTAAGAGCCACTGCAGATGGGAAGAGGCAGGTTTTCAGCATTAAGGGAAAGATGGTCGCGCTGAGATAGTTGCTTCTTCGTGTGTGTGTTGTGTGTGTGTGTGTGTGTGTGTGTGTGTGTGTGTGTGTGTGTGTGTGTGTGTGTGTGTGTGTGCGTGCGTGTGCTACCCTCGCTGAGATGCCATTCGCACAATATTAGACATAAAGCACTACTGTGTCGGAAGACCTAACTATAGATGTGTTCATGGACGTAGGAAGAAAGGAGTTTAATTGACACGTGCTACTATCTTTTCTCAGTCGCTAGATTCTCGGGAGTAGCAGTTGTCGTTTGCCTCGTTGGATCCTACGATGGGATAAGTTAGAACCAATAGAAATTCCTTCAATGTTATATTTGAAAACTCAAAGATTCCGACCAAACAAAATAAACGGTTCCATCAAACTGACGAACACTGACCAACAGTTCTATACATTTTCGACGCCATCATTAATTTCAATTTTTGAGCTTCAATGCATGAAAAGCTTGTTACAAAATCGCCTCCTTAGTAGCGCTATGGGTTCGTTTATCTATTCCAGTTCATCATTAAATTGTCATAGAGACAGATCCGTCGTATTAGACGTTTAAAATGCATCGGTTACCTTAAAATCTCGTTTAATCCTATTTTGGCTAAATGTTTTTAATTAAACACATCATAAATAGCGAAGTCAACCACGATCAACCTCCCACGTAACCCGTAACAAGAACCCGTAACCGTTTCTGGTTTAGTTTAAACCCCAGCCTTCATTATCCTAAGTGAGAGAGGATGACTTTCGTTTGACTGAACTTCAAAGGGGCCCTCGATATCCAGTCCTTCCAGTCAACCAGTATGTCGCCATTGCCGCTCCATCCTGCGAAAATTCAGAACGAACATCAACTAAGCAACTGATTACCTTCAAAAGAAGCCTAGGCGGTGACTCACCCACGAGATCTTTCCTCCCACGACAACTGACGCACCTAGGCCCATTGAGAGGGGAGTCAGAGGGAACGAATCCTTAGGGTTACGGTGATTTCTTAGCGGCCCGGTCGGACCCGCAGGCCTATTCAATTCTGCGCATAAAGGTATTTTATAGATCCGTGATTGATCTGCCTGGAGGCCCAGATTACTGTGATTGGTCAGCCTTGGAGACCGGAATATCTGGGCTAAATAACCCGTCCCTTCGCTTCTCGCAAGGTTTCCGATGCAAATTAGACACACAACAAGTCAACACAAAAAGCATATATTAAGCTGTTCTATCCAGGACTTATTCTAAGTAGCTTACAGCGTGGTTCTGCCGACGGAAGAAGTGAAGTCACATAAAATAAATCTGTGCGTTCATACAATTCATTTATGACTCACAACATGCTGCATACTTATTCTCCAACACATCGAAATACGATTCAAATTAAGTAACTAAAGCTAAATCGTATAACACATTGGGGTTTTCAAACTCAAAGCATATACGCGTTTCCGAAAATTTGCAGCTTGAGAAACGAATCACAAGGAACCTGCATACCGTTACGAGCAGTTGAGCGTTGTGAAAGGCGATCAGGAAGCCTGCTGGTTCTCATGCGAACTCAATTAATGCGTATCAGTGCTCGTTCTAATACAGGAAGGCAACCGTCATAAATCAGGTGGAAGCCTATTATGACTACCTATGAGCCGCAGTTTGAGCAATGCAGCTTCGCTTTTGTGCATTTTGTAATGATGCATTATTTGGAGTTGGTTGCGATAAACACTTAGTGCATTTGTGTTGCGCCCCATGATATTTATCCTTTCACACGCTTACCTGCACGGCAACTTTTCCTCCTTTTTTGAATGTGAAGTCGCCAGATGCACTGATGTGATCATGTGTATCCTTGCTGATTCGTACCCTCGTTGCTACAAGAAAACTTAAGTACTTAAGGAATCAATCGACGAAATTGTAAAATCTGCAGTAACTGACTTCTTGCCTCTTGCTTTATAGCGCGTAGTATTATCAAATTGTCCACGTCAGCTGCATGCGACGCAAAGCCACGCGACTCCAAATTCATCGTCGTAATCAACACGATGGCTTCCCAGTGTTTGGCCTCGACCTCTAGCTTTGTTTTAAAAGCGAGCTCGTTGGAGGCGGGGTCGGCTGTCGATAGGATTGCCAGTCGTTTCCAGTTATAGGTTTCCATGAGTACAAGGACGATTGGGATGGGCTTTCGTACGGCTGAAATCAAATGTCAAGAAAGTTTTCAAGACCACGAAGTTGCGGGCTTTATTCTCGCTGCAGCCACTCGATAAGAACGGCATATTCAGCGCGCTCGTTATGACAGCCAGATGCACTGATGTGATTTTATGGCGTTTTACCCCGACCGTCTTGGTCGGGGTAAAAACGCCATAAAACATAATTGATGTGAACTCATTAACTCAGTCAATAAAGAACTCATTCACTAATTATCACGTAAACGCGTGCATGAAATTGAGTAACGGCATTACGACACGAAGAGAGTGTCGAAAAGGTCGCTGGAAGTGTTTGACCCTGACCTTTACTTGCGCTTTGCATAGCCACGACCGTATCAACGGCACCACCATTTACACAGTACCTCGGAAGTGTCCGCCAGATCACCGCTGCGAGAACAGGACCTAAAGATGATCACAGAATACACGCACGTGCAAGATATACAGCGTGCAAACCAACTTCGTAACTGAAAGGCATAGGCATGTAGGGACACCAATTCACCTTGAAATGCTTTACCCCAAATAATATATGCATTATTATATAGACACATTCTAAATCTAATTCCCAGGTGCGAAACGGATGAACTTGAAGTAATAATTCACGGTGGATAAGAGTTGGTTAACTCGCCTAAAACCAGAAAACCTTACACATAAAAGTGTTGTAGTAATACATGTCATTCTTTTTATTGGTTCCCGTTCATTTTGCCGCAGTTAATTTCGTCGCAGTTCAGTTCGTCGCATTTTAAAATGACACTAACCCTAATCCTGACCCTAAACGACCCTACCGACTCATCACCTTACCCTAACTGACCCTCACGACTCATAACATGACCCTAACCGACCCTCACGATGCTTAACCTGAGGAATGAATATGACGAAATGATCTGCGACGAAATGAGCCGACACCCTGTTTATTACCTAAATACGCGTGCAAATTGAACAAATACGCAGCTAAGCACCTGTAATAATGCAGAATGAAGATAGGTCTCCATGTAGCTAAATACTTTTGCCAATACCCATAATCGTATCGTATCGTATCTGATTATTTATATGGCGCTTCTTACAGTACTAGCTATTCAGAAGCGCTCTCAGCGTGACAGTCCCGAGGAAATAAGAAAATCTTCAGGCAACGAAGGGATGAGAGTGGAAGCCCAATTAAAAGCTTGCTACGGATAATGGGGGTAGGTCATTCCACATAGAAGGGCCTACGATGGCGAAGGCACGGTGTTGAGTTATAGCAGTCCTTGCCCGTGGAACAAGAAGATCAAGTCTATTCGCAGACCGGAGAGGGCGGGAGGAGACAGCAGACAAAGGTTTTCGCATTAAATCGCAGAACTATTTAAGGGCTTCAGCCTGTTGAGTTCTAAGCACAAAGAGGAGTACCTTGTATTGGATGCGAGAGGGAATTGGAACCCAATGTAGGACGTCGGTCATATAGGTAGACATGTGGGAGTAGCGAGGGAAACGAGCAATGAGCCTGGCTGCCGAATTCATAACATACTGCAGAGAAGATAAGCGTGAATTGCAGTAGTCAATGCGACAGCCGATGAAGGCATGGCCTATTGTACTGAATACAGGAGAGGATACAGGTCTTCTAATGGCTCTCAGACGCCTCAGGTGATAGTAACATGAGTGCGCCAACTGCAAGAGGTGCTCGGAAGAGGACAGCGTGCTTTCAAGGGTGACACCTAAGTAACGGACACTGCATGCAAATGTGACATCAGGATACAATAACGTAAAAAGTGAAAGGTTGAGCTTAAAGAGCTGATGTTTTTCCAAACCAGATCAGTTGGGTCTTAGAGAAGTTAAGGTTAAGTCGGTTGGCCGACATCCATGAGTGGAGATCATGAGATAGTGAGTAGATCGATCCAACAAGAGAGAGAGCTGCTCAGAAGGAGAGCCATGTAGAAAGGCTTGGACATCGTGAGTATAGAGATGGCCAGTGGCTAGGTGTTTTGTGAATAAAGAAAGAATGTCAACTGTATAGAGTAGGTACAGAATGGGGCCGAGGACTGAGCCCTGTGGGACACCGAACTCGACTCCAGTCCAGGCCATTCTGGAATCACCAAGGAAAAGGGATTTGGACCAGGCAAGAGGGGTCCACACAGGCCGCAAGATATTCAAGACGCTTCAGCAAGATTGCATGATAGACCTTATCGAAAGCCAAAGAAATATCGATAGGTGTCAACAGTGGTATGTGCGACTTATCGATGGCTGAGTAAATGTAAGAGGATAGACAAGATGGCAGTTTCGGAGGAATGGTGACCTCTGAATCCAAATTGGCTGGGGCAGGAATCCAGATTGTTCAAGATAAGCCAGAAGCTGAATTGAGGCGAGTCTTTCAAGAATCTCAGAGAGAAACGAAAGATTAGAGATTGGTCGATATTTTTGGCAGACATATTTTGCAAACATTCTCGTACCTGAATGGATGGAGATTTTCAGGTTAAGACTGAGCGCTGGTGCTAGAGGTGACTTGAATGTCAATGCCTCACTGATCAGGTCAAGACTCATTTCACAGATTTCTATGGCGTGTTTTTCGGTGTATTGCGGCAGTCCACTGACCAGAATCATTGAGTCCCTGCTCCCACGACCACTGATCTAAAATGTAATACGACATATTGATATACGGGATTAACATAATTTTCGTCTTCGCTAGGTGCAGTTTAGAATAAGACATGAATTGTGGCCTTTAGATACATGCGTGTAGGCCCTCATTCCAATTCGCTTCATGTTATTATGTGGTCATGCTTGTAACTTGTACTATTGACTGGACGGCCGTTTATAAAGCTAAACATCTCATACATCTTGGGTATACAACGCGGCTAAATTGTCCACACATTCAGTGTCTTTATGCGCTTAACGATGATGGCCTCGAACTAATCCTCAACTTGTAGTCATAATAATGATACAAACTTTGCAATGGAATCGTAGAATAACGGTTTGCGTCAAAAACGTAAAAATAAGCTAACACGTTGGGTCACTGACGGAGTGATTGACTAAATTCATTGACAAACTGACTCACTCACTCTATCCAATATTTCTCCCTCTCTCTACCCCTATCAATTATTTTATATTTAAGTTAATTTCTAACCATGAGATTGGTAAATCGTCTCCTATATACTATATAGCCGTTTCTATCGAAAATATGAATATATCAACCCATCTATCAGTCTTTCATTAACATGGCTGTCTATCTATCTGTCAATTCATCTGTTTCTAATTTGTTCAGTTTCATTCACTACGAAGATTTATATAGCACTGCTCCAAGGTTACTACTCAGGAGCACTCCATGCCCAGAACTGTTTAAGAACGAGTTTAAACAGAATCACCTGAAAAGAGCGCAGCTGAAAAGAACTCTTTTAAGACGAATATAATAATAATCAGAGTGAACCCAGATGGATAAGCACAATGCCAATTTGTTGGGTTGTCTTTTTAACTTCCTATCTGTCAAAATCTCTCCGTATATGATTAAGATACATAATGCACCGAGAAGCAAACAATTTGGGTCACTCACATTCTTCCTATTTCTTTCCCTCTCAACTTCTCTCCCTCTCAACTTCTCTCTCTCTCTCTATCTCAACTTCTCTCCCACTCAACTTCTCTCTCTCCCTCTCAACTTTTCTCTCTCTTCCTCTCAACTTCTCTCACTCCCCCTCTCAACTTCTCTCTCCCTCTCAACTTCTCTCCCACTCAACTTCTCTCCCTCTCAACTTCTCTCTCTCTCCCTCTCAACTTCTCTCTCTCTCTCAACTTCTCTCCCTCTCAACTTCTCTCTCTCCCCCTCTCAACTTCTCTCTCCCTCTCAACTTCTCTCTCTCTCTCTCTCAACTTCTCTCCCTCTCAACTTTTATCTCTCTCCCTCTCAACTTCTCTCTCTCCCCCTCTCAACTTCTCTCTCCCTCTCAACTTCTCTCCCTCTCAACTTCTCTCTCTCCCCCTCTCAACTTCTCTCTCTCCCCCTCTCAACTTCTCTCCCTCTCAACTTCTCTCTCTCTCACTCTCTCTCTCTTTCTCTCTCTCTCTCTCTCTCTCTCTCTCTCTCTCTTATTCTTTGTCGCTTTGTCTGTCTGGAGGGAAGGAGTCGCATATTGGTCTCAACCAGAGTAACTGCATCTGATGACGACGCTCGAACCCATACCATCCCTGTACAGACCGAAAGTTCTAACCAATCGTCCGATGTGCCACACTTCAATTCCCTCTGTCTGTCTCGGTCGGTCTGCCTGTCAGCCTCACTCTACCTTTAGCGCATGGAATATTGTATTATGTTGTCATCAGGAATCCCATGCTACTTTCGTAATAATTGGGTAGTTGAATATAGGCATGTGTCGTATTTCCACTTATTGTCCTTACCTCGAGTACGCTGTATCTTTTCATGACGTCATCATATAATTCAAACAATGACCGAAGAATATCTGAGACCTGCAACGCAATTTCCATACCAAAATAAGTCAACAATTATGCAACCATTATTGAAGTTTCACAAAACTTTGATTAAACGCTTTTAGTCTTCATTATCTAGTGCAATTTGATAAAAAGATGCTGGTATATATATATATCAACATCTTTTTATCGAATTTATATATATATATATGTATGTATATGCTTATGGCCCTCTGTTTTAAAGCAATTTAAGATCTGTACCTGGATAGGTGACAACTCCTTGATAGTTTTAAAAATGTCTGCCGTTTCGCACAAACAGAGAGTGACGACTTTAAACCTTTGCGGATGAATTTCCTTTCCGGCAACGATTTTATCTGCTACGGTCCTAAACATGAAAACCAATCATTTAAGGTAAAGTTGGACATAATATTATATTCTCGTCAAATAATAAAATACGCTAAAATATGAGTGGACGAAATGGTCAATTCTAAAATACACTAAAATACGATTTTACCAAATTGGTAAAATACCTTTAAATTTCCAATGAATACTTCCTATACGAGGTCTCTGGGGTTGACCGTCAACATTATTCTACTACAAAATGCTGTATATGACTTTTAGTCATCTTTTCAATTCCTTACACGGTGTTGCTGCATGCAATGCAATGACCATATCGCTTTTTGAACCAAAATAAACAATCCAACTATTTAAATTTTCATGAGAAAGTGGCACATTTGTTAAAAAATCGTTTCTCCATCTCCTATAAAATTTTCATTTATGATTGTGAAGTTCGCCATCGGAATATTTCTTACCACTCGAGGAAAACATAGAGATGTTTCGCGATCCGAAAATCTTCCCCCCTTCCGATCACTTACAGCGGTAATTGCAACGAATGAGGAAAATAAGCCGACAATTTGTCTCAAACTTTTAAATATAAACACGGATTGTCGATGGCTCGCACAACCTTGGATTTTCGACTGCAATGCGTAGCATATAAATATACTCGCCAATAAGACCCTCGAATTTCGATCACGCGATCGATTAGCAGAGCAGATGTCAGAAAGTTCACATTGTTTATGCGATTCGTCCTATGGGGTCTTGAAATTTATACGCAAGCATAGAGAACCGATGCTCAACACATCTAAAAAATTTTAAGGACTTCTTTAAATCATATAAAAAAATCAGAAACAATTTTTTATACCCTTGCAAAGCCGGGTTATTCAGCCAGTTGTCTCTATAAAAGAGGATCAAAATAATGAGGAGGCAGAGAGTTTCAAATGATGGCAACGGTGGCAGGATGCAAATACCACATTGGACTCAGAAAGAGTAGGCCTATCTTTTATTGTCAATTGAGGGTGCGAATATTTTGGCTTGATCTTTATGCGTCTTTTGGGAAATTCCATTGATGGAAGTTTTCAAGTCTAAACTCAAAACTCATTTATTTTCTGCTTACTACGATCAATGAATTGTCTTGTAACGCGTCCTTTAAGTAAGACTCTGTTTTATTAAGACGCGCTATGAATGAAAGTTTTAGGCCTAGTGTATTATTATAATTGTATTGAAAACCGTTTCCTTACAGCGAATGATGTTGTCTCTCTTTCACAACGTCTATACGAGTTGGACCAATGTGAAGCGTTTAAGTGAGTCATTATATAAAATCAGCAAAGCCTGATATAGCCTACATGGAGTAGATCAACTTACGTAAAAATTCATACGTTTATATATATTTATGCGGTTCAAGGACCGACGCCTTGAACTAGCACCAATACAGCTGATAAAACCTGCACCAGCGAACTTTAGTCATGTGGGGCTACTGATAATTATAGCTGGTCTTCCTGACACAATATTAGATCAGATCACAATGCGTTACGTTACATGGAAGCACGTCCGATCTCATTTTAAGTGTCCATCGGAATAAACAAGGCAACAAAAGGGTGGCCTTCTAACTGTGGAAGTAGATTGTAGACGACGATGTCCATTCTCTTCCTCTCGGCCGCGACGTCCTTAACCTTTCGCTGGAGAGCATCTTCCATCATCCTCTGCATTCGCTCCATCAGATTAGGTACTCTGAAAAAAACAACCGAAATTACAGAATGCCAATACAAATTTTAATAACCTTATCTTCCTTGGTGATTGACAGATGTTGTCTTTGGCTACATAAGCCAAATGGAGATATCGGATGAAATACAAGATATTGTTACGTTTGGTAGGCTACATTGTGGGGCATCGGCGCTGGTCACAAGAAGGAACATAATAATAATAAATTACATGCTGTAGACGTATTCAAATTAAGGAAAATTGCGGAAGAGCATACTGGGAATGCAGTAATTATCAAGGCATCAGTCTGTTGAGTGTTCCTGGAAAAGTATACACGCGAGTACTACAGCAACGTTTGAGGAAATAGCAGAGGAAGTGGTGGCCGAGGAGCAGGCGGGATTTAGAGCAGGAAGAGGTACCGTGGATCAACTCTTCGTTGTTCGACAACTATCGGAGAAATATTCAGAAGGCATAGAACCCTGTATAAGAATTTAATTGATTTTAAACAGGCGTTTGATAGTGTATGGCAACAAGGACTATGGTAAGTACTCAGGACCGATGGAATCCCAGAGGAGTTGGTGATGCTACTTCATGATCTGTACAACAAGTCAATGAGTGCAGTTAGAGTGGATGAAGAACTTACAGAATGGTTTAAGATCACAGTAGGTGTACGATTGTCGCCAGATTTGTTTAACCTGCTTCTGGAGGCCGTGATGAGTCGCGCAATGAATTTTGTCGAAGCTGGAGTGACACTACATGGACAGTTACTTTTTAAAAAAATGGACAATTTTGCGCGGACAATTTGTCGCGGTAAATTTCCATGTGTCTATAATGTCAATGCGGTTATTTAGCTCTCGTCGATTGGATTAATTGATGTACCCATTGTAACGATTTACTAACAGTCGTACAATCTCGGAGAGGAATTTTTTTAAATAATAACATGTAGTTGACAATGTGATAGATTAGGGTACCTTCAGAATTTCATAGGTCCTGTTAGAGTGTATATATTCCATTAAAACTTGATATTAAGCCTAAATATTTTGAAAAACTTGACAGTCTAGTCTTATATTTCAGTTATAATATTGTTGTTTATTTGTATGGTAGCTTAATGAAGCATTTACCATTTTTCTCGTTGCATTATTGACCACGCCGAATTGTCCGCGACGAGTTGTCCGCGACGAATTGTCCTGCGACAAATTGCCCTAGAACCGTTTGCGTACGCGGGAGGAGTAATAACGGAAGATGGACAATGCACAAGGACATAAAACGTAGGATTGGCCTCGCATTAGTAATGTTTGGCAGACTCAGTAAGTGTGGAAGATGAGAAGCATATCAACAAGAACAAAACTGAAATTGTACACGCATTTGTCACTCTGCTATTGCTGTTTGGATCTGAGGGCTGGTGCCTGCGGAAAGAGGATTCTTGTGGCGGAGATGAGCTGGCCAAGAAGAACAGCGTGGAGGACCAGATGGAACAGGATTCGCAATGATGTAACCCGGACTGAGCTGGGAGAGAGAGAGAAACAATGGTAGACAGGATCAGAAAAAGTAGACTGACAAGGTTTGGCCATGTAGCACGAATGGATAATAAGAGGTTGCCAGCAAGGGCATTATATTGCTACGTGGAGGGAACACGGAGTCGAGGAAGACATACAAAGCCATAAATTCTAAATGCAAGACAAGATCTTGAAGAAAATAACATGGACATGAGAACAGCCCTGGATACTATCAGAGAATCGATGAATGCAGGAATGCAACGCCAAACGTTGTAAACCCATCTCTCCGTCCTTCGTTGATCGATAACTTTACAAACGCGCTATAGTAGAGGGCTAAAATGCTGTCGTCACACGCTTGTGCCTCAGCGGAAATTCCAGAATGACAGTAGGTCTACTTCAAAATTCTGTCTGCGGAAGGAGGATGAAAGGGGTTTTGCAAAGTTTCCATTCAGGAGCCTAGATAGGTATTTTCTGCGCAGTGATCAAAAGGATGGATTCTTCAATCGAGGCAAGAATAGCCAACCTGTGACAACAAACAAATATTTTACTTGTGATCTTCTCCAAAATATTCACGAACATTATCTTCTTTTCAACCTCCTTGCTTCTATCAACGCATTAGTCTGATATTCAAACCCGCAATAATTGTTCTAAAAACCATGCGTTCCACAGAGAAAAATATCATGTCCAAACGCAATCTCCTTTTTTCCAATGGCTCTCTAAAAGAATGGAAGTTGTTTTCCAAGATACAGAATATTTTACAGACTTACTTTCCTCTGTTGATGGCCATCAGACTCTCTTGAATCATTGTGAAGTTCGGCCTGGCGTCAGGTTTGCGGTGCCAGCACATGATGGCCAGATTGTTCCAACCGTCACCAACGGAACCTTCAGGTATCGGAAGAGTTGGTCGAAATTGCGGATCAGTCTTCAACGCCAAAACGACATCTATGGAAATTAAACAGGAACCACCCTTGGCAACAGTACTAGTGATGGCTATAACACGATTTCGCAAGTAAATCTGCAGAATGTATCTGCCTGCATCTCTGTGAATGTGTCTATGTATCGGTCTTTCTATATGTTTATCAGTGTGCTTGTTATAATAATGTTATAATTGCCTGTAAGTCGCAGACATTTCTTGATGTAACATATACATGTATGTGTACATGTCTCAATCAATATATATTTATATATATATACATACTTGTATATGTGTTGCCGCATTTTAAGCACTTGAAAGATTTGCAGACAACATCAATAGCAACATGTACTAAAAGAGATGTGTTCTGAGGGCATGAACTAATTAATAATCCCTTCCCTTGGTAATATCGAGCTCAAAGGCTTGGTAACCTTCTGGTGTGATGTTCTCGAGCTTTGCTTGGTAAGGCATTTCATTCGTTATTATTTCAGAAACGATGATTCCAAAAGAATAGACGTCGCCTTCCTTTGTTCCGTAGATTCGGATTCGATCGGTTTCTGGTTGTTTTAGGATTTCCGGGGCAGTCCACATTAAATCTACACAATAAAAGTAGAACCAGTTCAAAAGAATGTTGCATAGATTGGCCAAATAAATTGGTGCATGAATGATTGAAGGGCTGGATGGATGTACGATTTGATGGATAATCTCAGGCCTACCAGAGTTCCATCTGAAATTGCTGATCTCCTGAGTCTTTGATCGCTTGAACTGCTTTAATCCGTAATCCGAGATCCGGCAATCCCACTTGCGACCAACGACGCAGTTGGAACTTGTCAGGTGACCGTGCGGACCAATTGGACTCTCGTGCAAATACTCCATGCCCTGTGAAGAAACAATTCTCCTTATCAATTTTCATCACTAAAATAATCATGAATAATCGCTAGGTATTCCGACATGGTCATAACGTTGAAATAAAGTCTACTACTTTTTAAAGACGTAATGTCATCGCAGATTAATAATTATTGATCTCCAAAGCGCTGAAATTATGATCCCAAGGTCAGCAGTAACTGGATGCCTTGAGTGATATGTCATTAGCCATTATAAATATCAGTAATGGGCACTTTTAGCTACTGTAGTTATTAACTAGTAGTTATAACTACTATAAAAGTAGCTGCCTAGTAACTATAACCAGAGTTGTATGGTCTCGAGATACTGTCTTGGTCTCGAGACAGTTTTTTAGTGTCTCGGTCTCGGAAGCCTGCTGTCTCTGTCTCGAGGTAGTTTCTCGATTTTTTAGAAATTGTCTTGAAGTGAAAGTCTTGTTCTGTCTTAGACAAGCAGTCTCGACAACTTTCTTAATATCTTGCGCTAGAAACTGAAACCGGAATCGACGAGATACGGTAATTCTGGTTAACGCGCGAGTCATATGATACTGAAATCAATTCAATTTTCTTAAAGTGGAAAAATGTCTGAGAGAGAACCTGAAATTGTGAAGTTTCCTTTTGCGCGATTTTAAGTTATTGACAAACAATAGCCATGCCGTGCCGTTGGCCATTGATGTAAAACCACCATAACCAAAACGATCGGAACAACTTCTAGCTTCCCAGGGTGAGTAAGGATATGCGCAACTTTTTTATTTCGTTTGATATGTATCGAATTTGCTTGTTTAAAATCGCCTAGAAAATTTCAGGCGTGTCTACAAAAGTTTTCTTTATACTATTCAGAAGATGGGCCGACGAAGAGATATCGAAAAAGATAAAACGCGGCAATATAAAAACTTCTCAGGAATTGGTACTATGTACATTATAAGTTTCAAATTGAAATTACAAATGAACTTTATTCCCGAAAACTGTTACAGTAGTATTTTACAGCATTTTATATAGGATCACTTGATCTTTTACTGTCTCGTACTGTCTTGAGCCTAATGCATCGGTCTCGGTCTTGGTCTTGGTACCTCACTGTCTCGGTCTCGGTCTCGGCATGTCACTGTCTCGTCTTGATCTTGAAGCTTTATGTCTTGCATACAACACTGTTCATGACTAGTTTTTAAGAAGTAGTTTTTAAAAATAGTTATAACTGCTTTCATCAATTAGTTTTAAGTTAACTACAATATTTCACATTAACTGCATTTTTTCCTCTTTGCCAGTTCAGTCTTACAGGAATTTCTGTTATTTCACAACAAACATAGACGTTGCCATATAATCTCATTAGTAAATGTAATTGTTTCATTAAAATTTGCGCATACTACTGTGAAGAAGTGGGTTTCTCTCAGAACTATAGAGAAAGTTTAAGGTATTATGCCTGTTTAATGGCTTACCTGGAGATTGTTGCGCGATAAGAACTAGAGTAAAGCGATCTTAGAGGGGTTGGGGCTTATGATCCAAGGTTGAAGAATGAGGAAAACGGACAGCACGCGGCTGGATTACCACAAGTAGGCGGCCGGATTACAATTGAGTGGGTCTGACCGTCTGAGAGAATTGATTGTCGAGTCAAGACTGACAGAGGTGAGACAGACAGACAGAGACAGGCAGAGGTACATTCAGAGACAGACAGAGACGCAACGGTAAGAGGGGCATTCCGTTACTAGCTGGAGAGACTAGTGATCGTATTAGATCTGAGCAGCGATTGGCTAGGTACAATGACGAGGAATTGAAGAAGCACGGTTGATGCAGACAGCTAAAGGTGAGACATACAGTGATATATTACATCACTTGTAGTATAACATAATATACACTATTTTTTTATTATGAACAAAAACATTTTCTAAGAGTTTTACAGTTCTGGACTCTGCAGGCTAGACATTTTTGTAGTTGTAACAAGTTGGCTTATGTTACTGATAAAACTGTGCTCTGATCGGGGTGCTTTGTAGCATGTCTACAGTTAGATATGTCACTGTGTGTCTGATCATTTTTATTGCCAACGTTGAATATCAGCAATTAATACTGGCAATAAATTTGCATAGGCCTACTGCTTGGTGACTATCAATGCACGATGACATAAAATAAGCAAAGCAGTTTTAAAAGTAGTTAACTACTTATGTGGTAGTTACACAAGTAGTTATAACTACTTGTCATAAAAGTAGTTAAATAGTAGTTATAACTACATATTTTGAAAGTAGTTAGGAAGTAGTTTTAATTACTAGTCAAGTAGTTGGTGTCCATCACTGATACACTGATAAATATACAATATGTACAGATACGTTGAAATACTCTTAGAAGTCGTTATTGATTTTGGTTAATGCGTTGACAGTGCACCTTAGCGACATCTGTTGCGAGACATATTCGGAACTCCCAGTTGATGAAATAGTTGGTTTCAGCAAGAACGTCCTGTAGACTCCCTCTGTCGGCGTAGAGCATCAGTATGCAGACATTCGGAGCCTCCGCACAGACTCCGATGAATTGATTAACGTTGGCATGACTTATGTGGAACAACTGTATCATACAACGCAAATGATCATTTCATTGTGACGATGCCATTATAATCATGCGAAAGTAGTACGATTAAAGGCTCGTAGTCACCGGCTTGATCACACACACACACACACACACACACACACACACACACACACACACACACACACACACATACACAGGGCTAATGCAAGTGCATGCAAATAATTACACGGGGGAAACTACTGCCACCGCGGAATGCTGTTAGTGTCGGACGGCTATAGCTATTTCTCATTTATTTGAGAAAACATTCTTACTCCAGTAAAAAATATTCTTAAAAACTCAGAGGTGGCATGCGCCTCTGCGAGTCAGTGGTAGCGACGTCACTAGATATAAGTTAAAGTAGCATTATTTCATGATAAGAGAACGTACTACTGCAATTCAATTGCAAGAACCTCTTTGCCACTTGCAACATGTTTTAAGGCTGTATATAGTCTAAGAACACCTGCTGGATGGATGGCACAACCAAGAAATTCAAGGCCATTATTATTATTATTATTATGTATCATCACAGATGATAATCCAAGGTGAATGTCCGATAACAAGCGCTGTAAGCACAACCACATTTTAAATTTCAACTGGTTTACAAGCACATGCATAATATTGCAAATCCTGAATCTGACCAAGTAGAAATTGAGCTACATAATTGTAGAAGCTCATTTGTCATGAAAATTATAGTGTCTGATTAAGTTAGAGATGAAGTTACATTAGCAGTCGATTATAATTATTAAAGGGCTTGGCTAGCCCGCGAGGAGGTTAAAGGAATTGGAGGAGGAGATTGTAGTTGACTGCAACCCCTTAATTGCATAGCGAGCGTTCAATCAATCCTAACGTTTTAAATAATAACGATGCAATTGCTTAATAGAGATTCATTTTGATAGAATGTTGATTAATGCGGCCCCTTTTGATAGGCCAAGGTGACGGAAGATAACCTAGGGTTATGAGACGGAAAGTTCAGTTAGAGTCAGGTCATAGTCAGAATCGGACAGAGAGAGAGAGAGACAGAGAGAGAGACAGACAGAGACAGACAGACAGACAGACAGAGACAGAGACAGAGAGAGGATTGCGATGGTACGTACATCAGGCGATGATGACTGATTTTGACTAAGTCTATTTTCTACAGTCACTAACAGTATATGTTTGGGCAGATTAGAGGAGATCTTCATTCGTCATTGCTGTTGCTATCGAATCTCGTTATCATCGAAATTACTGTATTCGTACATTTTCGTGAAGTATCTACACGTTCAAGAAAATTAATGACAGTAAATGAGAAAATGCAGTCGTGCGTTCATAAGTGATTCAATGGTTATCCTTCCCACCAGACAGGGTTGACCACTGTGATAGAGGGTAGACTACAACCAAAAATCACTGTCTTACATGTATGGTGCAAATGTACCATTTATGTTTTGAGAAATATTTAAAAAAATTATTCAAACACAAACTCTGAATACTTACCTGTTTCATTTCTTTGTAAATGGAGGGTTTTAAAATGTCAATCGAATCACTATTAATCTTCTTTATGGCAACCAACTTCCCCTGAAAAATAATTTGTTGACCTTGAAACCAGTAACATGTGAATCACGAATTTAATTCAAGTTTTGCTCGTTCTTCCAGCAAGTCATTATAAAAATGGAACTGCGTAAAGAGTCTGGTCACTAAGAGAATAAGAGAACGAATAGATCACGATGATGCCATTATTGTCAACCTGCTTGACGATAGCCATTATGTTTGGGAATTATTACCCACTAAGGATGTGTCCTGCACCACACTGACACCGATCGGGAGCCTCAGGCAGTGCGTGACCCTTGTCAAATCATATTGATCATACCGGTTAATCCGAGCCCGGTGTCCAGTCTAACCTTGTATCTTCCTGTGAGTGTGTACAAATGGTTGTTCAGGTTTCTATAACCACCTCGAATGTCACCGGAGTCTGCTTGACTGCCAACCTATGAGACGTTCATAAAAGCATGTAAGTATTGCATGACTGGCTAACTAATTAAACTGCTGAATTATTGACTGATTGAATAAGTGATTGATGGTTGCCTGACAGACTGATTGCTTGCTGACAGACTGAATAATTGATTGACAGGTTGACAGAAAAACTGGCTGATTGACTGACTGACAGGCTGACAGACTGGCCATTCCACTGAATGACTAAATAAATGGAATAAGGAATGGATGATTGAGTGCGTGACTGATTATATATATATATTCAATTATCTGTCCATGCATTTATGTACATCTTGCCTGGAGACTGGCTTTGCTTTGACTTCCATCGGTGACTGAAAGCCTTCCAACGAGCTGTTATAAAAATAATTATTGCTATTATTAGCAATATTATTTTTATTAGTATTATTACTATTATCACTATAATTAATCGTTGTTATTACTAATGTATAATAACGGGAATAATGGGTAATAATAATAATTACTATTGACTATTACTATTGTTATTATTATTATTATTATTATCATTACTATTATGATCATATTTATCGCCATCAATATTTACATAATTATAATTTTGCCTAGATTTGTAAGCAGTAATCCACACACAACTTTGTGTTCTGACAGTGTTCTGACATCAACATGTATGTATGTAAATTTATATGCATTAATGTATGTATGTAAATTTATATGCATTAACGTATGTATGTAAATTTATATGCATTAATGTATGTATGTAAATTTATATGCATTAATGTATGTATGTAAATTTATATGCATTAATGTATGTATGTAAATTTATATGCATTAATGTATGTATGTAAATTTATATGCATTAATGTATGTATGTAAATTTATATGCATTAATGTATGTATGTAAATTTATATGCATTAATGTATGTATGTAAATTTATATGCATTAATGTATGTATGTAAATTTATATGCATTAATGTATGTATGTAAATTTATATGCATTAATGTATGTATGTAAATTTATATGCATTAATGTATGTATGTAAACTTATATGCATTAATATATGTATGTTCCACCCCTGCTTTAAATATAACACTTATAGAAACAAATTTAAGCCCATACGAAATAACATTTAACGAGACTATAATCAATTTCAATTCTTTAAGATTAAAAATGACGTAAGGCAAACTTGGCAGACCATTAAATCATTCCTGATATCCAAAATCCGATGTGGTAATTACTGACAGCAACTCCATTGCCGAGAAGATTAACAATTATTTTTCCACGATCGCACAGGACCGAATTTAAATTATTCCAGCAAATAGCTGACATCAGCTGTTAAACAATTTATAATGAGTGCGTATACTGGTCACACTACCTTGGCTTAGTTAACTAGTATAAAGGTATATTAAATGATCCAATTCACACTTCTTGTTCTATTCTATCAAGCTATTTTGGTTAAGCTGGCCATGCATTAGTTATATATAAACTGTATTTGGAGTCAATAATAAAAATTGATATTGATTGTTGTATGATTGTATGAATGTATTCATTGAATATATTCATACAATCATACAACAATCAATATCAATTTTTTTATTATCCATTCATGTATGTATGTCTGCATGCACGCTTGAATGCATATATGCGTGTATTAATGCGTGCATATTTGTTTGCATGCTTTCTGAAGTCTGAGTTGTAATATTATTAATTTTCTTATTATTTATCGTATAGTAATATCACTTTGAAATAAGAATTCTCGTTGTATTTATATATTGGCTTATTACCCTGTGACATCATATCACGAGCATGCTGCCATGTTTTGAACTTCTCGTCAATTTAGCATTTGTATTAAACAATGAAGCCGATAATACAGCTACAGCGATGCAGTGTTAAATTAACATTTCCATGCTCATTATTATCATAAACATAAAGCAAAATTTATGATTTACTAGTACAACATAACAGATAAATTATATTGTACAAAGAGTGCTAGAAAATGGACTTAGCTGCCTGACGTTAGAGGAAGGGTTGCTGGGTACAGGGTTCTTCCATTCAACACTTATAAGAGAGATAGGCGCCTCTAGTATGCATGCATGATCATTTGTATGTGAATTTATCAATCAATCAATGACACTTAACATAGCGAGCCTTCAAGATATCTACTCAGAGGGACAGTTTTCGGCAATGAGTAGAATGCGGATGAGGAGATTTTGGGTAGAAGGGGTAACCCATTCCATGTATGTGGCTGGGCCTACCACTGCAAAGGAACGACTCGGCATCATAGAAGTGCGGGTGAAGGGAGACAGTCAAGTTCCCCCAAGTAGCAGATCGGAGAGACCTTCGACCGACATGGCAGTGATAGGTCGACAGAGCTGCTGGAGGTAAAGAGAGGCAGTGCGACAGAGGCAGTTTCAACCCGTAATAGAAGCAATGTGCACAATACGCTATGAAAGAGGTGGCCAGTGAATGACATCAGTCCCGTCACGCATATAGATAGAGACATAAGCATCAATACCCTTTGAACGCATATCAAAGCGTTTTGATGGGGTGTAATATTGTAGTTCTATAGTAGACATACGTTGTCTCCGATGATGTTGACTTCTGACCACTTCACTTTCCACTCCCTCAGAGTTTTTCTTTCTCCCTCGAGTTTCATCCGCCTGAAACAGACTCATGAAAGGTACAAACTAAATACTGGTATATACTGTTCATTGAAATCCGTTTACTTCAGCCGTAGTCAGACCGGAAGCACCTCTGAGTAGATACCTTGTAGGGGCGCTATATCAGAATAAATTCACATTGATTTATTAATTTATGTACAAGCGAATCAGAACTCTACGTTTGCTATTTCATTCATTCATTGATTTCGAAAATTTATAAAGCGCCTCTACAAGGTTACTACTCAGAAGCGCTACCGACCCCAACACGGCTAAAACGAACAGTTTTAAGGCGAGTATAAAATGAGTCTGAGTGGACCCTTGGCGACGACGCATATCATCATTGTTATGGATGCGTCGTTAAATAAACTTATATCAGTCAGCCCTTGGCGACAACCGCAGCGCCAACAGGAGTGTGTTCCAGAGCGAGGGGTCAACCACTGAGAAGGCACGATTCTGTTTAGTAGTTGTTCGGGCAAATGGAACAATGAGCAAGCCTCGCTCAGTAGAGCGGAGAGAGCGTCGATCCGGTGCACTCAGAGTAGAGTAACAGAGATCGCGAAGATAGGCAGGAGTGAGATCCAGCAAGGACCGTCATACCAAAGAGATGATACGATACGAGATTCGCTGTTGGAGGGGAGCCAGTGGTAAACATCCAGCATATAGCCGGAGACATGGCCAAATCTACGAATGCGTCTTACAAAAGCGTGCAGCAGAACGCAGGACCCGATCCAGGCAGCACAACTGCCCTATTGGAGGGCCTTCGTAGAGTGAGCTGTGGTGAAAGCGTGAACAAGGTAGCTGTGGTGTCTGGAATTAGCGAGTAAGCAACAGTGATGATGATCTCAAGTATTAAAAACTTGAATATGAAACGGAATGCTCAATTGTTAAAACGCATAATCGATACATTGAAGGAATTTGTCAGAAGAACATTCCCGATTTGAATATTCTTTTATTTTAAAGAAATAATTTGACTTAAACGCAGAAATGCTAGCACGATTGACAGTTGACAATAAAAGTAGCTAGAATTTAATAAAAACGAGTAAACATTTTAAATAGTGATTTAGGGATAGATTGATTGTTGGCTTGGAAGGTGTGAGAATATAGTTATTTGTTCTATGTCTCAATTGGTGAAATGGGGTCGGGAGTCTAGGGACGGAATGGAGGTAGACATTAGTGAAGAACATTTAAAGGAACTCTTCTACATAAGAGCTAAAAACCTACTCTTATCAAACTGCAAGATATCCTCTCAAGCTCCATCTGTTTCATATGACGATATTATATAAAAATGTACAAAAGATATACCGTGAAAAGAAGATTGCGATGAGAACACCCGCAACGACGAGAACTCCAAGTACTGAACACGCGCAGATCAAAATCAATTCTAAAATTTGTAACAATTTATAATTCAGCACATGGGACTATGATTCTCTACATTTTAACAATAACCATAACCAAGAATTAATTAATAGACCTCAATCTAAATACAAGTAGCCAACAAATTTAATTTAATACAAAAAAGATAATTAATTGTCCTCTTTTGTTACGATTTCTGTAACGATTTGTACATATGCTCCATGCAGCAGTTGAAGCACTTCCAGGCGCTGTATAATCAAAAATGCGACAAGGATTATTGCCCCAAAAACATTTGTCATGACTCCCGCCGCTTTGTCAGTGAATCGCACGGCGCGTGCTACAACACCTGCTGTTTTTGTCATTGTTTTCAAATGTACGATTTTGCCAATTAGCATTGGTATAATTGAAAAATAATAAGTTATTTTATTGTGAACCTATATCAGTAACTTCTTAAATAATTGAGAAAATGACAGGAATGACAGGAATTTAGCAAAGAGAAATTCGAAAAAGGTTTGTGTTGAGCGGGTTTAATAATAATAGTACTACTACTAATAATAATTATTATTAATATTATTATTAATAAGAATAATATTAATACTATTAATATTAAAAAGTTACTTTTATAGTCCCTGAGGGAATTTATATACCTCGGGGCATAAAAATAATAATAATAATAATAATAATAATGATGATGATGATGATGATGATGATGATGATGATGATGATGATGATGATGATGACAATAATAATAATAAATAATAATAATAATAATAATAATAATAATAATAATGTTCATAAATGACTTGATAGTACGAAATACCCTAGGAGCAAAATTAAATCATGGAAGAAAATTTTTTTCAGATTATGTCATAACCTTGGAGTTGGAGGCACTTCTCGTCTTTCCATCCACATATCGGTCCGTCCAAGGGAACTTTGGTCGTCCCCCCTGGCCAGGTCACTGTCGTCTTCTCAATGAACTGCTCATTTTTCTCCTTTACGTAGACGTACATTGTCTCTTCGACGCCAGACATTTTCAAATTTTTAAAAATCCACTCATCAATACGCTCACCCTTCTCGTCATAACGTAGCTTTCCCAGGTTTTCTATTAAATGAAATGACATACGTGTTAAGTATTGCAATGCAAAGGAGCATCGCAATTGACACAGATGCAATCACCTAAGTCATTAACTAATTTATTTATTAAGTTCCTATATCAACAGAAGCTTGAAAACTCATTCGTTCTTGGTTCGATTTATATTTCAGAAAGAAAGGAACCGCTGTTTCTGGCAAAGAAGTTGAAGTATTCGCAGATTATATCACTAAAATCTGCTGTGAAAATTAGTTTGTTAATAATTAATTACAACTCCTCTGTGGCCAGGTATGTGTGGACACAACTATGTATGTTGGCATCAAGGCATTAACCAACGTGACACAATCTGGATGAATTTTTATCACCAAAGCATTTTTTTCATGCATTCACTTTTAGCCAGATAGAGATAATCCCAGTAACTTTGGAGTCTATTCCTCTGGACCAGATCCACAGAGACCCATTAGAGTAAAAACTTGCAAAGTTTAACTAGACTTTATCGTTTTGTCACATTTACCTAATTTCGCTAATAAGTGCAATATAAATAACAAGAGCAACTGGATTGGATTAAAATTCTTGCCATCAGGGTTTGATTTAGTCTTTAGGGTCTCAGTGACATTGTAGACTCCTGACAAGATAAGCGTTCCGTTTCTGAGTAAGCTTTCGGTTAGGCTAGATTGATTGGGATCCCTTGCGTCGGTGATTCCATTCCTCGTCAGCGTCAGATTGACCAATAAGGCGTATAGGCGTAGAGCCACGTAGACTTGGCCCGCGTACCTCACTAACATCTCATCCTAAACAACACAAATAATGATGATCGTCAATTTCACTAATTCATCACATCTCCATAATCATCGTCATCAGCAGCAAGACCTTCCACGCTTTCATCATGGTACTCGTCGTCGTCACCACCACAATCACAATCGCGCATCAAAATAATAAATTTTAGAGATCATGTGAAATTGAAAATACCTCTAAAAAACGCTGCCAGATTCTGTTTTTAATTTTTTTAAATCTCTTTTTAATTTTTTTAAAATGATTACCGTCTGTTATTATTCTGCGTAATTTTTTTATGATATGCAAACAAGTTTTCTTTTTAATCTACTTCAATATGTTAACGTCATCATTGGTGACAATTATAGTTCCAGTCATTAGTAGGCTATTGTGTAAGAAATAAATAAACGATTAGTGATAGGAATGAGAGGAGCATGCAATGACACATTTGGCATAATTAGTCTTGGAAGTCCATATTAGATTACAGTAGGCTAAATATGAATGGATCATCGTGTTATATAAGATATTGTGAACGGTGGCGTGTAATAAGTGAGCAATCCTATTAACATTCCCAGACTGTTGAGATTTCTAATGCAACATTTTCGATTTGCACTTTCCATGTGAGCAATCTAGCTCAATGTGAACACCACGAAACGAATAATTGGTCATTACTCTGAGCACCGTATTGAGACTAAGAAAGAGCTATCCACTATTTGAAGGCGACCACCTGCGTTTAGGAGAGAATACTATGCAATTGATTATGGTGAAGTTTAATGACAATTTATCCGTTTTGAACCCGTCATTGACGAGGGAGAGTTCCTGATTCATTAGTAGAAATGGGGCAGCCTATGACTTATGAGAAGCGAGGATATTGGGTTAATGAGCAAAGAGGAAATTGGAAGCCATGTTTGTGAAGGCTTAATATATTTTGTTTCCTAGCAAAGTCATAGAAACACACACACACGTAACCTCCTCAAAAAGCTCAGAGTAGTAGAGTAAAATTGTGATGGACCTATAGTTTGCATTGTCGTCTCTGTGCCCTGCTTATGGATATTTATGCTTTTCCCAGTTTTCAGTGGACGGGAATTTATATGTAGGCCTACCTGTGGTTAGATTATGCTGATAATAGCAGATAGAGGACTTGCTATCGTGTAAAGAATAGGACTCATCAAACAAGGATTGATAATTATCGTCAGGATCTAGCCATGAGTTTTTTCAAAGAGTGGCTGAGCATAATCAGTCCATCATTGTTCCCATTAAATGGCATTTTGTCCTTCGTATGAGTTGCACACAAACGGAATAATAATGCTTGATGGGAAGAAGGATTTTTAGAACTCACATTCTCCGTCAGTTCAGTGAGTGTAAGCCATTTGAGCTCATCCTGCGGGGGCTTTTTGTTGTTCTGCTGGTTGACGAGGTCAATAAATCGATCGTTTTCGAATCTCCGATAAATAATTGTAGGCTCGAAACTGATGAGTCCCACTTTGGCCGTGGTCCATTCTTCCTCTGTTGCGTTGATGACCTCGGCGGTGACTGAAACAAAACACAGAGGCTCAGCTTCGATTTAAAATCTAGAAAGTGCAATGAAATGAGTAAGTGAGTAAGTTCTTTCAGCTACATTTTATTTAAACTCATTCTAGAGCGACAACAGAGACTGAGGCCCGACGTTAGCGTCCAAGACAAAAGCGCCCCGTCATAAGCGCCCCGTCATAAACACCCGGCAAAAAATGCCCGTCAAATGCACCCCCGTCATAAGTGCCCAACAGACTGTACCATTTCCGTCTGCGTATTATACTTAGATGTACCGTTGTGCTTGTCTTTGCATGAGCACACGTCAAATCATACATCAAAGTGTGAAGAAATGAGTTATAGTTTTTGTTATCGTTACTTAAACCGATTAGTTCTTCTTTATTGAATGCAATGCATTAGGCTTCCATGTTCTTATTATTATTTGTGTACTTTGATGTATCTTGGCGCTGGTCTTCTAATCAGACATCAAAGTACGTTGTTGACTCATAAATATTTCTTGTAATCTTAGCAGTAAACAGCAATAGCTCCCACAATAGAGAAAGACCGTGATAGGGTACTGTTTATCCTATAACATTTCCATTGGAACTATATATCTAAGCTTCTGACTAGGGACGATAGACATTCTGTGCCTAGGGTATTGTTCAGACTATGATTCACAGCTAGGCCTAGAGCAGTTTAATATTCCCACATCTGGTGCAATGTCTGAGCTTCAGTCACCATCTCTCTTCTAATATTGCATTTTTTGTGTTTTGATGAATGTAACTTGCTGCAGTTTGCCAGCGTGACATGTTCAATAAACGAAGATAAATAAAGTGATCTATGATTTCGAGCACGCTCCAAGTGACAATCGTCTGACGTCTTTGATTGGATCGGTGTGCCCGCTAATTGACAGTTGGGTATTATCTTTCAATAAAAATGCGACGAAAGGAATGCGACGAAATGAACGGGAACCTTCTGGGGTGATGACTCTGAAGCGCATAATATCAAGCATCAAACGGGATGAATACCTGCGGAAAAGTCGGGCGACTCAACCTTACATTGGACACGTGGTGTTGGTAAAATGAGAAGTAGGGCTGATGGTTGTCTGCATGTGTGCCTTACAGTTAAGTTCGACCAGGGCTGTTCATATCGCGATAAAGTAAAGCAATACTTGTTATCGCCGATACTTCTGTCAGTATCGAGTGTAGGATAGTTACCTCCCCCGAACAATTGCCCCCCGGACAATTGCCCCTCTAAATTTGCCCCCCGCCCGCCGATTTTGGTAAAGTCATTTGTCCCCCGGACAATAATATTGCCCTCCCCTATATGCATATATGCATGTATGTACGGGCGTATGTATACATACATACATGTACGTATGCTTGCATGTATGTATGTGCGGGTATATAGGTATGTGTGTACGTGTGCATGTATTTATGTATGTATGTATAAACGTATGTATGTATGTATGTACGCAGACATCATTTGGGCGAGCTCATGGTCTAACCGGGAGGCAATTGTCCTAGTCGGGAGGGGCAATTGTCCGGGGGCCATTGTTCGGAAGGGCAGTTGTCCGAGGGGCAATTGTCTGGGGACCATTGTCCGTTCCCGTCAGGAACACAGCTAGTATCGTGATAGTTTTATTTGCTGATATCGCATGTGTATCGCGATACTTTCTTTTATCCTGTTAGCGATACTCGATACCAATACTTTCTCACTTAAATTTACATGGTTTCTCAAGAAATATGAGAAGTTAATCGTTGTGCTTTGATAAGTTTAGGCCTAAATATATTGCCTCTTTCGGCCATATATAAAACTTGGTGTGAACATATGGGATAATTTATAAGTAGAGAAATGACCTTAGTTGGCCTATGTCCTTTTGCGTTCACTGGTAGAAGTGGCTTGCCTAATTAAATTAAGAGTGCTTGCGAATTTAGTTGATTTTGAAATGCATAGGACTGAAGAAACGAAACTTGCAAGTGGGATATCAGGCCATTGTGTTCGAACAGCTTGCCTGAAGGCCACTTCAAAGACATTGTGATTGGCCCAAGAACCAATATGCACAGGACTGGAAAGTCCCCATATTCCTTCGTGTCAACAGTTCTTGGCGATGTTCAGGAGCCAGAGATTTTAAATCGTTTCAGAATAACAGGCTGATTCATTAACCTTTAGTCATGAAGTCAACTTTAGGAATAACTGCCGGGTTTGTCAGCAAAATAAAACAAATGCTTCTGGAGGTTTAAAACGCCATATTTTGAAATAGAAACAAATAGTTATTTAGATAGAGATGACATCTGTGTTTAAGAGCAAAGCGTGTACAATAGTACAAGGACACTTGACGAGTTACCATTCCTCTTATATAGATTCGTTGTGATTTTGCCCAAGCGATTCCTTTAAAAATTCCCTATAATTAACGGCGCATGAATAAAATTTCATGCTAAGATCGAATTCAACAAGCATATTGAACAGTATTGGCAAAAGTAGGCGATTGGTACAACGCTTATTGGCACTGGTAGCGCAATATTTTGCAGAAAAATCATTGGCATTGGTATTGCGATACTTTTAATTATGAAGTATTTGTATTGCTATAGCAATACTTTTCCTCATTATTGTTAACAGCCCTGAATTCGACTGCGATTTAACTTTTTATCATCTGCATTCGGTCACTCCCTTTCTGAAACGATACTTTGCTTTCATCATGAAGTTCATGAGTCTTCACTGAAGTTGATCGATCGGTAGCACTTACCAACGGTGAAATCGGGACCAATGAATACGTATTCCCCGTTGTACATTCCTTCCCTTTGAGCGAGGACGAGAATCCGCGATGCGTGAAGCCTGCTCATCGCGAAGAATACGACTAACAACAAAACATCGACAACTAAAGTGGATCGACTCCAACAACGATGATAATATTAGTTACTTTGTCATTACAATTATTCTCATTTCCAAAATGACTAACAAATATGATAGCAGTGCAAATAAAAATAAAATAATAGTGAGCATAATATTCCAGGTCACCGGACCAACTAGTGAGGTAACACCCATGACGCTATCGAATAGCATTCCACACAGAAAGGACAAGTTACTCCGCTTGCGCAGCTGCAGAGCGCAACGAGTCACAGTGGGACAATATACTTCCATCAGGTAGGTGGCGCCACACTTTTAATGCAGCGCCGAACCAGCGTAGAGACTCAGAGAACAACGTGCTGCAGATAAGGGAGCCTGCGTAGGACGTCACGCACGAACCCGGATATTCGGTCAAACTTAGGAATGCGGCTTACAAGTCGGTCGAAAGAGCGCACTACCAGGCTTGTCAAGACATCAAAGCCGACAAGCCGGGATTCCGTATACACTAGGGCCTTTCAGTAGTCGAGGCGGAGAATGCGAAGGAATGGACAAGCGTGGAAACAGAGTCTTATGAGAGGGAGCAGGATATCATCCTAAGTTGCCGGCTCTGGTAATAAGAGCTACGGCAGAGTAGACTTATATGCTGGACAAGCGTAAGCTTCTTATAAGAGATTTCTTTCAGGTCTCAGACCAAGGACGAGAAGGTGAGTTGCGGATACCTAAAGATTAGGTATCCGAGGTCTATCATAGCGAGCTGCTGCACGGTGCCAAGCCAGAAACGATGTGCCTTGCGAGGGTTAAGCCATTGGCAGTTTCATGACATCTAAGCCTGACGATTACATTGCGGTCTAGGATTAGTGGTTGACAGTTATCTTGAAAGCGTTACGTGAGGGTGAGTCAAGCGTTGCGCAACGCTTTTACAAAATTAACAGTATAGTTACGAATGAACTTAAAATCATTAGCACCCATTATCCTTCTTGCTGATGATAGTATTCTTGCTGCCCATGATGATGGTGGAAATGATTATTATGATAGTTCTGTTGATAATGATGATGATGAAGATGATGATGAAGATGATGATGATGATGAAGAAGAAGAAGATGATGATGGCGACGACGACGACGATGACGATGACGATGACGATGACGATGACGATGACGATGACGATGACGATGATGATGATGATGATGATGATGATGATGATGATGATGATGATGATGATGATGATGATGATGATGATGATGATGATGATGATGGCAATGCAGAGAATGATGATGATAATGGTAGTAATAATGGTCATGATCAAAATTATTGTATACTGACGAAGTTGTAGCATCTGCAGTAACTAACTTCTGCCCTGTTGCCGTAGATCTTCTAGCAACAGCAAAATATCTTCGTCAGCCGCGGGTGATTTAAAACCACCCACCACCAAATTCATCGTTGTAATCATCAACGTGGCTGTCCAGTTTCTGTCTTCGACCGCTCGCTTTGCGCCTATAGCCATCTCAAAGTAGGCTTGATCGGATGTCGCTACAATTGCCAGTCGTTTCCAGTTATAGGTTTCCATGAGTTCAATGATGACCGGGAAGACTTTCCCACGGTCAGAATCAAATAGTATGAAAGTTTTTAAGAGCGCGTAGTTGCGGCCGTCATTCCTGGTGCAACCACTCGATAAGAACGGCAAATTCAGCGCGTGTGTGATTTCAGCCAACAGGTGGCAGACGTTCTCGCAGTTTCCTCCGAAAATCATGTGCGGCTTTTCGCTTGGCTTCGACCATAGTTCGTAGAATTTCTTCATCGTGTCTCTGGCCTTACAGTGATGGTCTTCAATACGCCAGTTGACTCCGATGCCGTGCATAATATCGCGGTCCTTGATCGTGTTGAGGGCGACTACAATGGCCCCACCCGAATGATTGGCAATGGCGTCAGCCGAGTCGGCTGGTAAGAGAAATAACATGTTGAGCTGGAACTCTCCAGGTGATATGCGAAAGTCTAATCCAAGACTGAAGATGATCAAGACAAATAGCACTGAACGTAGAACCGACGCGTTCAAACCGACGGATACTGCGTACATTCTTAATCTGTTAGAAGGTTTAATTTTTTTACAAGAGTCAAAATGTAAATGTTTTTGGTCTCTCCCAGAACTCATTCATCTGTGATAATTGCTTACCTTATTTAAAGAATTTACTTGATAGCCCAAAATACAGCTAATGGCATAAGTCGTGGCTCAGATAAACCCAGATTCTTACACATGCAGAAGATACTTATGAAATCCCATTCTTCAAAGAAACACAACGCATTTAACAGCGTTTATGCCTCACACTCAAGAAACAAATTTGTCATTGACTTCGCTGAGGCAATTTTCAGATAATGACGTCATGAACATTTATAATTATTATCATGACGTAACGTTAGATAGGTGAGTTTTTTGGAACGTATGACAATGCATCTACTGAATGTGATTGCAGGTTGGGCGTTCATGTAATTATACACGTTAACATAAGTATTTACTATGCATTTAGCCTACTTTGTAATTATACACGGCAACATAAGTAGGCATATTTAGTATGCATTTAACCTACTTTGCATCGTTTTGCTAATTGTTCTAACAGTCGTTAATGATAATTAACATCGTGTAGTGTAGCGCAGGTAGCGCCTCTGAGTAGATTTCTTGAACAGGCGCAATATATCAAGTTCATTTAGTCATGCTTCGATTATTATTAAGACTCCTCATTTATTTATTTACTTCTGTTACTATTATTATTAGTAGTAGTAGTAATTATGCACGTTGACATAAGTATTTATTATGTAGGCTTATTATTATTATTATTATTATTATTATTATTATTATTATTATTATTATTATTAGCACATTATAACTGAAAGAGTTATGTGTAATGGTGCGTGAATCTGATTAGATTTGGAGTTCCCCAGGGCTCCAATCTTGGTTCTTTATTATTCCTTCTGTATATTAATGACCTGGCTAATGCTCAGCAAAATTATTTTACATTCTATTTGCTGATGATACAAATGCATGTTATTCGCGTAGCTCTTTGCAAACTCTGGAAACGGTCGTAAATGCAAAGTTAGCTAATGCTGCTCTATGGTTTTGTGATAATAGGCTATCTCTTAACCTAGATAAGACTAATTTCATTTTGCTTAAGTCACATAGAAAATTAGTCCTAGGGATACTCTACGTCTGCTCATTAATGATATTCCAATAAATCAGATAGAGTCCACTAAGTTTCTTGGGGTCTATGTTGACCAGCATTTAACCTGGGAAGATCATATTAACCACATTTCCTCTAAAATAGCAAAGAACTTTGGCATCTTAGCTAGAACTTCTTATATTCTCCCTACGTCAATTAGAATTAAATTGTATTACCCCTTTGTCTACCCATACTTAATCTTTTGCAATATGATATGGTCATCTACGTATGAATCTAAGCTCAGAAAACTAGTGTTACTACAAAAGAGAGCAGTAAGAATAATAGCAGATAGGCCTACTCGTATACATGCACTCGTATACGGAGGCATACTACCAGGAGTACAAGCTATTGAAAATTAGTCAAATTACGGTCCTTCAAGTGTCTGAGTTCATATACCGATACGAACACGGCTTACTTCCTGCCATCTTTAGAGAATACTCTTCTACTGGATTTGACAACAACACCCACAATACTAGAAATATAACAGCTCATCGCCCCATAAAGGCTCGAACTAATGCACGCAGGTATAACATAAAGTTCTTTGGGCCCTCATCTTATAATAACATCCCATTGGAAATTAGTCTGTCAAATAATACTTTAGTATTTAAAAATAAGTTACGAGCCTTCCTCAGTAATTAACCTAATCATTAATTCAGTAAATCCTAATGAACTCCTAATTTCTACTATACACTAAGCTATATTGTATATAATGGCGTATATGACTGTATTTAGTAAAGCATTTTTCACTTGCATTCTTGTTGCGTTTTATGTCAGTTGCAATAAAGATAAATTGCCAGTTATTAGGTTGATTTAGTTACTACATGGGGGTTCCTATTTAGCGGGATTTGCGTTCCTTTTGGGCTCCCATTGTAGTCCGTGTGTGCTTTTTGTGAGATGTATTTTAATTTATTTGGTTACAGTAAAACACTTTTGATTTGAACGATGGTTATTAAGGTATGGTTGGCAAGTAATCATTGGGTAATTGGTAAAGGTGTCTGGTCTCGAGTGGGTCCCCAGATGCCACTATCAATCGCCGGCCTATATCTTAGACCCTTGTTAAATAAACTGGACTAGTCTTAGACCCGGATAATATTACTACTTAGAAAGACCTGATATTATAATGCTATTATATTATGCAATATTGATAAACATGGATATACTCTAAAGCTACGGTGTTTCGGAGACGGAGGAGTTAATTAAGCGTCGAGACAAACAGACAGACAGACAGACAGACAGACAGACAGACAATAGACTTCGTCATACATACAATTACGTACATGGACACATCGAGAATGAAACCATGAGTCATGCGCGTGCATTCGCCCGCGTATTGTCCCAAGCGCTGGCCCTCGCTCCAGGCATTGTTCTCCCCACCCCATCACACCCCACCCCATCCTAGGGGCTTGGGCGCCTCCCATCGCCCCCTCCTCGGCTGTTGACGAGGATACTGATGTGTAACCTTGGCAACGTCATCGGCGGGGATGCCTCGATTCGGACGTGCTGCGTCCCGAATCGGAATTCCAGGACCGCTGCCGGACTAGAACGTCACGCAGCTATTACAAAAAACTATCAGGTGGACTGACGTCTAATTTGATGCGCCTTTTCGTACTGGAACTGGAACTGGGAGGCCTCCGATCGAGTTGCGATTCGTTGCAGTACGGAGCTGCCACAGTTGACGACTCAGCATAAAGGAATTTGGAAGGCATCTAATTCTACGATCGGTTTGTATACAAAGAGGCACTCTCTTCGCCAGATCTTGAAGTCGAAATCTCTGCGGGCATCATTAGGTTATCATGTCTGTTTAATTAAATCTAATTTAATTTGATCTATTCTAATCCAAGTGAGTATTATCCATTCTGATCCAATCTAATGATTTAATCTAATCTAATCATCTCCCATCCTATTCAATCCAGGCCATTTCAATCAAATCAAATCTATTCTAATCTAATCTGATACGCTCCAAGTGGAATCAGAGGGAGGAGGAGATGAAAAAACGAAGCAGAGGAGGAATAAAGAGGAAGAGAAGGAGGACTATGATGAGGGGAAGGGTAAGCGAAGGAGAGGAAGGAGAGGAAGGAGAGGAAGGAGAGGAAGGAGAGGAAGGAGAGGAAGGAGAGGAAGGAGAGGAAGGAGAGGAACAACACCATTTGTCTTAGCCATAGCCTGCGATGCATCAACGGATATGAACCCTTAATTTTCTTCGTCTCGGCATATTAAGACTGGCCAGTCCTCTCGTTTGCCTTTTCCTCTTTCCACCGACACAATACGGTCAGTGTACTCGTCACAGCTGAGTTGGTCAGTATACTATAGCGCCGACGTAGCCGAAATCTCTGCGCCTATTTCTGGCCTCAGATGTTTCAGACCCGTCTGCCGCCAGTCCTTCGCGCTTACCATTAGACAATGACGTCCTCCGCGGAATAGGCGTGTGATTACAAAGATCATCAGAGTCGCCCTCCTCCTTTACGCAAGCTTTGGACTGGCACTGCTGGACTGCACCTGCTGCAGTTTAACGACACCGTGTGATGACAAAGAATATCATATATTTATAATTATATATATAGATATATTTCCAAATAACCATCTTACAGATATATATGCATATACTATATATGTATATGCAGCAATCGAGCCATGTATATATATAATATAAATATATACGGAATGTATGTTTATATTAAGCAGCGCTAACATCGCCTATGATCGACGCCTATTTGGACATTGAGGGCCTGTTCCGTTGTCTTCAGATGCTATCGATCGAGGGAAGGTGGCGCCACGTGTCAACAAAGAGATCGCTTCGCCGTGACTCAGGCCACCGAAGCAAGCCTAAACTCCTCCACTCCCTCCACTGCCTGCAGTCCAGCAGTGCCAATCCCAAGCTTGCATAAAGGAGGAGGGCGACTCTGTATATATCGATCGGCTTGATTGGATATATATATGTATATATATATATATAAGAAGGGCTGGGTTATCCATATATCGGTTTATGCATTAATGACCTATCTAATGACTAAGCACCAATCGATGGCGCTGAGCAACCGAGATACTGCAGTATATGAGCATGTCTCTATGACTAAGGCATTTTTATCTGCGAGCATTTGCCTCGCATTCTGTGCTTTACCATACCCTGGCTTAATTGGTATCGTTACTCTTCAAACACCCTCCCCCCACATCCCTCGGAGGCAATGACAACCAATCGATGATGTGCGATTGATTTGATTTTGCCGGCTTCTTACTCTTCATTGATCAACAACGTACGGCTGGTGCTGATTTTAAAAATGCCCATTAACCTCTCAATTTTAACTTCAATTAAATGATAAAATTTGATTAATTTGATATCTGGTTCATAAAGCGTCAAAACTGTTTGAAATAGTGTCGCTGTGAGCCAGTGAATTTTACCCATCTGACAAAAACTTATTAACGGTTTAATTTTATTAATCGATTTAAATTTCTGTTCAGAATTTCAGATACAGGGAGAGAGATATTGAGCGGAATGAACAACAAAAGGAGCTATATATTGAATACAGACGAACAGACACAGGGAGTGAGATGCAGTATTGAACAGAGCGTACAGACACCAAGAGACATTTCTGAAAGTTGAGTCCAGCACCCAAATAATTCCGTCAACTAAGAACAGTTTTTGATGTAGACATGACCAGACAAACAAAATTAGTGTTGAAAGTAAGAACTGATCTTTAAGTAGTGTACGCACATCCATCCTAATATACACTGTATCTCTGTTTCGCTCAACCGAGCTTCTGGATATCGACCTGATTACAAAGCAAATTGTACTCCATTGTTAGATACATTTTGCATGTGACAGTTGTGCGATATTAAGACGCCAATTAATGAGCACAGTAACAGCAATAATTTATCAACGACTATTATAGTTTTATCCCATGATGCATTGCCTCATGTCCCAGCAAACTTACTCTTCCTCCTCCAGACAATTTTTAACAAAGCTACAACTTAAGCCAACCTGTCCCAATCTTTCTGTTATTCGCGAGTAGGACGTGCGTTAGCTATTCAATTGGTTCTGTGCTCTTAGCTTTGAAGTAGAACCTTAGACATTTGGAAAGTTTACTGAGTAAATCGTGCATATGTGTGCGTGACTACGTCGGTGTATCTAGAGGTATGTTGGCTGGTCTAATGCTATAGAGGGCGCCGTGGCAAGCGCTCCATTCTGCCCGTATCGCCTTACAGAATTCAATTAGGCTTTCGTTACTTCTTTTGGGGAAGTCTGCTTTCAGATAGTTCACACCTCTGCTGGAGTTCAGATAGCCTTTTATCTGCTTCCTCTACATGTTGTCTTTCTGCACGTTCGCTTTTCTTTATGTTCGT
The DNA here is from genome assembly GCA_959347315.1 of Bimastos eiseni. NCBI lineage: Eukaryota > Metazoa > Annelida > Clitellata > Crassiclitellata > Lumbricidae > Bimastos > Bimastos eiseni. Next base: position 2,041,225 of record OY365811.1, read on the forward strand.
CTTTCTCCGTTCAGGCATCTCCCTACACAACCTCTGTAGTCTGTAGCTATTTTTTCCGCAGGTGGTCTCTGTCTCTCTGTCTCTCGCTGTCTTCTCTCTCTATGTCTGCCTGCCTGCCTGCATGTCCGTCTATCTGTCTGTCTGTCTGTCTCTCTTCCGGATTCTTACTCTTCTACCACCTCCTGCACATGACCTTCCCTTTCCGTATAGTATCTCTTCCTCCTCGCTGTGCACCACCTCTTCCTTGTTCCGTCAATCTCTTCCTGCTTCGCTGACTCCTTCTTCAATATATTTTCCATCCATATGATTCCCCTCTTTCCCGTACTGGGTGTATCTTTTCATCCTTGCCAGCATAAACGTTGTTTATTTTCCTCCTTGTCGGTGTGCCTCCAATTACGGTTGTTTGTCTCATCGTGTGTTTCCGTCTCCTTCTCTTGTGGATCTCCCTGTGTCCGCCGTTGTCTAATCCTTCTCTGTAAGACATCCATACTCCTATTCTTTGTGTATCATTCTCTTCTTTTTAAAACCTTCCTGCACGTCCTTCTACTACGTTCTCTCTCTCTCTCCGCTTCCCTCCCTCCCTCCCACCTCCCTCCATTGCACACGTTACCTCTTTCCTGCTGTATCCAGGCTCTGAGCGTGAACATTCCCCTTACCCCCCTCCAGTTCTTCCCTCCCCACAATCCTCCCGCATTCTCAACTCATTTTCCCTCCCGGCAGGAGGTATATTGGTTCTCCGCGGGATACTGGTTTGGTCGCATGGGGGTTGGGAGCAGATTACGGCCGAGGGTATCCAGTTTCCCGGCCCAGGACCCTCTGACCTCTCGCACCTTGATCCTCCTACGGTGATCCCTTCGACGCAATGGCACTGGGAGTAATTACTTTTGGGTAAGTCATTATCCCGAGCTGACTGTTCAAACAGCATTGATGTCGGTGTTACGCCCAGTACATGCCTGCCACGGACCCCGTATAGTGCAGCGTGCCTGATATGACGGGTCCGCACCCAGTAAGTGCCTGCCATGTACACTGCAGTTCCTTTATAGTTTGGCTTGCCTGATTATACGGACGAGGGGTCTGGGTTGTGTACTCGCCAACCCTCTGACTCAGGGCCTCCATATCGTATTCTCGTCCAGTGGCACATCCAGGAAATTTGCAAGGGGGGGCTGATGGGGCAAATAAGCAAGGGCTAGACTCGTCTGTACTCAATTTGTCTACTCAATTTGTATACTCAATTTGTCTACTCAATTTGTGTACTCAATTTGTGTACTCAATTTGTGTACTCAATTAGTCTACTCAATTTGTGTACTCAATTTGTCTACTCAATTTGTGTACTCAATTTGTCTACTCAATTTGTCTACTCAATTTGTGTACTCAATTTGTGTACTCAATTTGTCTACTCAATTTGTCTACTCAATTTGTCTACTCAATTTGTCTACTCAATTTGTCTACTCAATTTGTCTACTCAATTTGTCTACTCAATTTGTCTACTCAATTTGTGTACTCAATTTGTCTACTCAATTTGTCTACTCAATTTGTCTACTCAATTTGTCTACTCAATTTGTGTACTCAATTTGTCTACTCAATTTGTCTACTCAATTTGTGTACTCAATTTGTCTGTGCGGTTGGGGATTGCTGAGTACGTTTGTCTTGCAACGCCGATTCAAACATTCCAGTGACAGTGTCTGAGTCCTGCTAACTGTTCGTACTCTGATGAAGGAGGAGGACGACGCTAATAGTCTTTGTAATCACACGGTGTCATGAAACTGAAATTACTGTGCTTTGCTTTCAAGCTGAGTAAATAACTCTACCGAAAGTGATTGGTAACTAATATAGACCTACAACAGATGAGTAAATTTCTATTCATATTATTGGCTCAGCGCTGTAAACTCTGAATATAAAATTATATGGCGGATATTTTCAAATCAAGTCATACATTGACTTAGTTCATGTAGACCGTGACAGATGGCGTGGTGCATAACTGTGCACAGCAACTGTCTGAGGAAATGGTTAATGTGCTCACGGCCCGTTTAGTAATAAGCATGCAGGCTTACCGTTTGCTTCAATTAGGAGGCATAGGATTTAGGCTGTGTCGCTAACTTGGAATGAACTACACCCTCTAATTCTTCATTTTCCACCTGAATGGTCAAAATATGTGATCCATAATTTCCTTCCTTCCTTCATTTCTTCCTTATTTCGTCCTCCTGCATTTCTTCCACGTCCTTTTTTAGCGACCGATTTTCGTGTCGATCTTGCCTGTTTTTCAGCGATTTTTTCTGGTGAGATCCTTCACCACCTCTGCCCTTCTGAATGGGCCCTACGCCAATTAGCGTGCTGCCCCCTATGTAATAGTAATAGTTTCAGCTTAAGGACGCTCTACGATAACAATGGATCATAGATTTAGGCCATCAGCGTCGCCCTCCTCCTTTGTCTAGGCTTGGGACTGACACTGCCAGAGCGCTAGTTCCCGTCCCCGCGCGTGAACCGTGCTACGGCTACATAGCCCAAGACATGCAAATCTCTGAAACAAAACGCCATCGATAATATTATGCGAACCGGAAACCCAGCGCACAGAAACGCATGGGAGGCCCTTTCCTAGACCATTAAAGCTGACAGAGACAGTGCCACTTCGCTCGCTCGCTCGCTCGGTCTGAAGCTGCAGTGTTCCCGGTGGCACCATCAACAGCCACCGCCCTTCGTCGCCTCTTGCGAGACAACGTATAGTGTAATCCGCTACGAGAGACAGCTTCTGAGTATGCGTGGATTGAGCGAAATCCTCGCTGTCTGGCTGTTCTTTTGTGCGTCTCTCTATACCTGTGTCGACCCGCTCGTACGGCCTACATTCAGACGGAGATAGACGGTTGGAAATGGTAGGTTCAAAGGAGATGAATGAAGCGTTGACAGATTATCAATAGAATGACGGAACCTCTCTCTGTCGTCCATGAATGTTATATCTGGCAGAACACAACGAAGAACCAATCCATTCATCGTATACGGTCCTTTCAACGTAGTATAATATCCACTGGTGAGAGAATAAGTCTGTCTGTCTGTCTGTCTATATATGTCAGCCTGTCTGTCTGTCTTTCCATCTGTCCGTCTGTCCGTCTGTCTGTCTGTTGCCTGCCTATATGTATGCCTGTCTGTTTGTCTGTTTGCTTGGCTATCTTTGAGTATGTCTGCTCGGCATGCTCGCCCACTAGCCAGAACTGGGTGCCACCGTGCCAATTTACTTCAGATAGTCTCCAACTGGAGCCATCGAGGGCCTATTGAATGAATGAATGAATAATTAATTAATTAATTTGTTATTGAATGAACGAACGAATGAATGAATGAATGAATAAATGAATGACTCACTAATTCACTGACTCATTGACTCATTGATTCAATGACCGACGTATACTCACTGATTGACTGAGTGGCACAACAACAACGAGACAGACGAAAGCAGACAGAAGCATCCATCTATACAGGGACGATAGATTATAACAACAAAAGTCACTAAGCGCCGGAGATTTCGCGTTGAGAAAACAATGAAACCGTCTGAAACCAAAGGGAGACCAATCGACGCAGAGTCGTAGACGCGTAAAGTCAAACAGACCGACGAACATGGATCGATGAATAGATGGATGGTTTTAGAACATTTAAAAATATAATAATACCTTTGTTCAACGACTATTTTGATTGCTTATATTATAATATACAATACTACAAGCAACCATATAGGGTCGTTGAACAACAGTAGAAACTGAATCGTGCAAAATAAAAAAAATGCCTGAAAATATGTTTTTTTAATCACCACACAGATCACAGATTGTAAATAACGTGTGAAAGAACAAACAGATCGTCATACAATTTAAACGATGTAGTTGAAGAGCTCACACGATCAATTTAACTGAAAAACGAGGCGCTATTTATCTGGTCCCTTCATAAAAGAGTCGATTGATTTATGTTAGCAAGTTGAAATTTACGAATGGTTGAAAGCCGACAAGACTTTTATCTTGTCTCAGCTTATTTAGATTTAGAACGACTGAGTCCATCTGAGTGATGGACTTGCAAAAGATTCAGAGACTCACTCAGCAGGGAGCGGGCGCCACACAAGCGGGAAATCTCATTACCGTAAACCGAATCTAAAACATATATATGTATATATATATATATCATACATATTATATATTTATATATAGACTTTCTGATACCAAGTTAATGTCATGTGATTTATCCGCTTACCCCATGCTGCCAGTTTTAATAATATTGCCAGTATACGGTATACGCCTATACACCCTTTACCAAAACGAAATTGTATGGGGATTTGGGATGTTCTGATTAATGCTTATTTATATATATACATATAAATAATTTTTAACTTATATGATAGATTATGATATATCATATGACCAACAGAGTTTAATAAACCTATAGACATTTATATACAGCCATTTCGTAAACTCTTAGATTTCTACAAAAATGTATATGTCAATTTAAAACTGTTCTATATTTAATAAGGATTGGACCGGGATAGCTTCTGAGTCGATGTGCTTGAAATACTCCTAATAAATGTGCGCGCGTCATATCCAACGTTACGTATGTATGCCTATACAACTGGTGCAAATTTAGCGCAACTAAATTGTATACTATTGATATGAATTTATTTGAAGGAACAACTGAACGAACGATTGATTGTCTCTTCAATTCTCTCCATTAATTCTCCAGATGAATTTCCTTTGGATCTTGACTGATCGTGCAATCAGTAATGCTAAACAGTTCATCTGTATGATTTTTCTAAGATCGTTATCAAGTCGGCACTGTGGATCAGGCATCTAGATGTTTCATTTTTGTTCAGCTAGAATTCAATAAAATTAAAATCAAGAAATTAACAACGATTGATTATCTGTCTCATTGCATTGACCTTGCCTTTCACAGCGTCGTTATCTGAAGGTAATCTCATATCGCTGCGTATAGGCCGTTACCGTCAATTTTTAAATTCATACTACTCGGGATGATACATCAAAGCGGTAGGTGGACTATATACACCTGCCTATACAAACGAGATCTGTGCTTGAGACTGCAAATAAAACGCGCGGTTCTCTAATAAAAATTTCAATCTGTTCCGCATGAGCCTAGCGCGTATTATTGCTTCTGTGAAGGGGTTAGAGGCGAGTAGAAGCGTCTAAGTGGACGTCACAAAAGCCTAAACCTGCCGCGTTAATATCTCTGCTTTTCAGGCGTCACGGCGTTCGTGTCTCATGGGGTCTGAGAGGGGCTCTCGTCCGTTCCTATCCGTCCATCCCATGCCCCCTAGACCGTCGTTGTTCCAATAAGCCCATCGGTCGTTCGGTTCGTCACGTCATGCACCCCGACGACGAAAAACCCTATCGCTTACACGACGTCCTCCCTCTCTCCCTCCAAACAGCGCAGCGATCAACGCATGTGGCAACCCTGCATTTCTCTCTCGACCCGGCGGCTATTAATTTCCTCCCAGACCCCTCCCGACCCGACGGCCCGAACAGAGCAACGTGCTTTCGACCTGCGATACGTGCGCGCTGGGCTGCCTGCGCCGTAGCAGTCTTGCCCGCGCTGTCGATCATTGCACGGCGCCTGGCTCTACGCTTTACAGGCCGTGCGACACTTCGCTGCAATTGGTTTACGTTTGGTCGTGGCCCGCAGGTCGGTGGTTGCGGTCGGAACGTGTTAGATTTACGGACGAACACAAAGGATCCGCCGCAGCTCTCGACACTTAACTATGTTCGTGTGAGCGCCGCAGATAAGGATCTGCCCGATGAGAAGGCAGTGGCATCTAAATTTAGATGATAATGGAAACGGAGGAGAGAGTGCCACTGGAAAGTCTTGGATTCCATTAAACGAATCGGAAGCGGATCGGCTGAGTGGATAGTGTACTTTCCGACTGAGGTGTTCCGTTGCCGCCGTCATTTCTGTTGCTTTTTATGACTACCCGTTAATAATTTATAACCGTTTTGGGCTGTGTAGTTAGTTGCTGGAGTTGCGTGCTGGGTGATACCGGCTGGACGATATATGGTTTACAATGGACTTGTTGATAGAATGTCGTTGTTATCAGGATTCTGCAAGAAGGGTTTACAGTACTCTACGCTGTATCTTTATGACAAATGGCAACACCTTCTGGACTAATGCGCTACACTAAAGCAGAATGTAGGCTCATTCAAGCGATACAAACAACGGATCTCTGGAGACCATTTGCTGGTCTTGCTCTTTGCCACCGACTGTGGATATCCCGTTGAAAAGCTGCAATACTCGTTCTATAACAGTATCACGTCATTTTGAGACTTATACTTTAGGATAAATGCGAGAGTAGAGTGAGAGACGTTTACGTCGGATGTTTCCTATTGTTGTACAGCTCGCAAGGAGTGGCTTCCGAAGATGCTGTACCTTGGGCGACGGTGCAGGGGAAGGATGACTGCTCGGACGCTCGTCTACTGCGGATGGGGGGTCTCCGCGATGACCATACTCGTTGTTTTCATAACAGCTCTCAATGGATATCAGGACGAGACCGCTTCGCCTTGGAGTGCATTCGACAACGAAGCCGTCAGACCAGAAATGTTTGTGGGATACGATGGTGGGGTGGAAACACCGAACAGAAGGTCTCTTTCCGCGGAGGACTCGGAGTCCAACACCGCTCTGGAGATCCTTCGCAGAGGTGGACTTGTGCGAAGTCAACAGCGCGAGGGACAGGTTCGAAAACGTCGGCGATCAGAGACTGGAATCCTGCTGTACAAAGGCGAGCTTCCAAACGCAGACAATTCGAGTTTCTTTCCTAACGGAGTCGCACCTTCGGAGAGGGGTGGTGGGAAAGGAAGTATATCCGGCTCAAAGAAAGGTGGGTTTTCGGCAAGAGGAACCCAGCGGAGTGGTGGAAAGAAAGTTCGAAAACGACATCCAACGTCGAAGCATGTCAAGGCAGGAAAGAATATTCTAAATATTCCGACGCAGTTGGCAAGACCTGGAAAACTCTCTCGGAAGGCAGAGGTAAATTCTGTCAACTTGTCCTCCACGGACTGGGACTCCCAGATATCCGGAGGAGATCTGAGACCCGAAGACGACACGCCAGCAGCGATGAAGGAGTCAACAGACGTCGGCCCGATGATGAGTGAACGTCCACCAGTCACTCAGATACAGACGCCGAACGTTGACGCAGATGTTGAGGAGACTAGAGTGAGCGCCAGCAGTGCAGATGGAGTCCCTCTGGTAGTAGATGGAATCTTCTGGTCGCAGGATGTGGAGCAGCTCGTTCCAGAAGGTGAGATCTCGTTTGACAGATTCTATCTCGTATAGCCTATGACACCTATCGCTAAGTTTTGAATAATGATGTGCCGCCGTCGTTTATTTAATTCACCCGTCTACTCTTTCGTTAATTAATTTATTACGATTTTTTAAATTTCTCTGTATTTATTTAAGTCGTTCGGCAACTCATTTTCATTCACTTCTTTGGCTCAATTGCTTTGCTATGTCTTTACTTAACCTCTTTTCTCCATTTAATCTTCCTCTCTATTGTTCAATCTGAACCTAATCCTTCAAGTGTTTATACTTATACGCCCTGTTGATGTTTGTGTCTGTTTATCTCTTTTGTCTATTTGTCTCTCTGTCTGTATGCCTGTCTGTCCACTTTTCACGCAAGTGTCTATATCTCGTATTTAAGTCTGAGTCGAATATTCATCACCAAGTCGTATACCGTGAAAGTCTGTTTGGAAAAATCCGTCCACGTTTTCCCAATAGTCCAATAACTTCTCCCTCGTCTTTGTTTATTTGTTACGTGTCCACGTGGTATCTCGGGCTCGAGCGGCTTCTGACCAATATCGCTTGTGCGTCTGTTGGCCCTTTGCTTTGGAACGATATTCCTTCTCCGATTCGCTCCTTGATTTTAGCTGGGTGCTTCTGTTTCTACCCGTATTCGACTCTTGTTTTCCCCTTGGGGCTTTCTGCACTGGGAGAGCTTCTGATTAGGTTGCATAGTGGGAGAGGCGCTATAGAAATATGTAAATACGCTACAATACAGCATTGTATTTACACTACAATGCAATAAATAAAGTACAATAACGCCCACGTAACCGAACGCCTATAAATGCTTCATACACCTATTCAGAATCGTCACCGCGACATTTACCCAAGTCTCCACCCATACTAGAAAGTAACCCCATTTAAACGTAGTTAACCCCATACGCGAGCCATGCCACGCATCGTTAAGGGACCCTTATATAGCCTTTCTATATTTTAAATCGGAACCCTCCGACGATGCAAACAAAGTTGTCACGAAAAGCCCTCGGGCGCGTTGAATCGCCTTCCACTTGTCGGTTTTAGCACAAAGAAGGAACGGATATAACTACCTGTCACCCCAGGGCATGTTCATCTGCCGCCCCTAATAATCACGCTCCAAAGTTTTGCCTAATATCCTTATCGTTGTAGTTGGCTGTTTTCTGGCAAAAATGAATAAAATGTCACAATGTTAATTTCTTACATTTTACTTTCTGCCCCTCGAATGGAAATGGCGTCAGGCATTCCAGCAGTAAACCCACCATTTGGGTAGAGGGTTTGGGGCCTGATTAGTGACCTCTTTCCTCCAGGCTTTGGACTGGCACTTCCACAGCTAGGGTAATCCGACGGAGTTACCCTACATAATTATCTCCCTGTATCGAGGTTAATACATTATATGAGTCGATTGTTTGGAACGGAGAAAGTAACCGCTGGGGTGGTAGTTGCAGTTTAACGACACTGCAGAATAACATGGATCATTAGCGTCGCCCTCCTCCTTTATCCAGGGTTGAGACTGGCACTGTCTGAGTACAAGCGATGGAGGAGTTGCACGCTGGGGTGGAAGCGATTTCGGAAGGCGTTTGAGGCGTACAAATTGAAGAGGAACACCCTGCAGCACTGCTTCCGTTTTACTGCTCGACTGACTTCTGACCTTACGGCTGATCTCTGACCCTGCGGCACCGACGTTGTTAGTTCTCACAGCTTGACGTGGAGCTGCTGGCAAACCTTTGCCCCTGGGCGGGAGACTGGAAGGGAGACTGAGAGAGAGAGAGAGAGAGAGAGAGAGAGAGAGACAGACAGACAGACAGACAGACAGACAGACAGAGAGAGAGAGAGAGAGAGAGAGAGAGGCAGCCGGAGATTGGGAACATCAGAGGAAACTCTGTTGTTGATGGAATGCTGCTTTCGTGTTTATTTGTACATCGTTGTCGTTGGCAGCTTTGAAGATCTGCTGCGGAGACTACGGTCTACAGTGGATCGGATTTAGTTATAGCTAAGAATAATAGTAGTAGTAATAATATTTGTACTAATAAGTGAAATAATAGTAATAATAACAATGATAATTTTGGAATACCGAGGATCATATGCACCTCAGTTAAAATATAATAATAATAATCGTAATCGTAGTAATCATGCATAATAATGGTTTGATGATGATGATGATGATGACGATGATGAGGACGACGCCGACGACGATGATGGTGACGGTGATGGTAATAGTAATAATGATATTAATAACCGTTCCAGTTCCTCAATTTTTCTGACTGCGTACAATAATCCTGTATCACATGAGGGATCAGAACTATCTCGAGACAAACTTACCCGTCCCACTGTATATCCACTACCACATTTCACTTCACAAAATAATCCGGATGGTCGCGAAAGATGAGGTGAAGCGTGATTTATTTTCGGTGATTTTTTTACTCCGAGCATGGTTTTTTGTTCCTGATGCATAATCTCTAGCGCGGGTAAAATATTAAACTAATAAAACGCGGAAGAATTAGGCCATCCTTTCCTGAGCCTCCCTTCCATATTTGTGGTCCAACGCTTCAGACCGTCACCAACCCAGACATAGATAGTAGAAGTTCCTTAGGATCAAATGCACCTGGGAAAATAATAAAAAAAATAGTAAATTAAAGTTATAATTAAAAACAATAAACAAAAATGAATGAAAAAATAAATAATAATAAGAAGAAAATAATAATAAAATACTAAAATAATATTTGCAGTCTAGACTAGAGTATTGGGATGTGCTATAGACATCATCTTGGCGGCTACGGGTTCAGCGAGTGTAATTCCAAATTAATCCGTCAATTGGTGTGCATTGAGGAAGACAATTATTATTGCCAATTAATGTCGTCCACTTGGCTGTAAACAGACGATTTGCTCTTAGCGCTAATGAGCCAGACCTGACGGAACCACACCTCTAGCTATAACTACGTGCCATCCACTAATCGCTGTAGCCTGCTCTCGAGAGGTCTGGCGCTATAAAACCAGGAGTCCAGACGGCCGTTGAAGGTGTGAATGCGATTTTGTATGTGGCGAAATCAGTTCCTATATAGTCTGTAGAATAGTCTTGTAATCTTATCGGGCATATGCCTGGCGCCTCTATATAATATCCATTGTCCAACCATGAACCGATGGCGCTTAGAAATTACGAGCGATGGACTTTCATAGGTAAGACGATGGGTGAGAGAATGTATGACAAGAGCGGTCACTGAAGCAAGCCCGAGGGGCCCCATGGGAGCATGCCTGAGGGGCCCCATGGGAGCATGCCTGAGGGGCCCCATGGGAGCATGCCTGAGGGGCCCCATGGGCATGAACATAGCGACGTCATATTCTTCCCACCGACGGTGTTCCCCATGGCTATGAAGTAGTAGCGACTTCATATTCTCATCCTCGGCTTATTCCCCCACACGGACAGTTTGCCCATGGATATGAAGCATCAGCGACTTCATATTCTCACCCTCGGCTCATTCTGGCTAGTGGTCAGTTCTCTCTCCCTCCCTCCCTCGCCTACTCATCCCTCCCACCGACAGAGCGCAATTCAGCGTCCTCGTCATCGTTTCAAAAGCATCGGATAATTCAAAACTTGCATCACTGAGTTCCTCCTCTGGTACCGTCTGCGCCTGTACCTCATTCGAAACCACACCCGCGTGCCACAGCCACCTTGGCTCCGGTTTCGCTCTGACAGGCGCCATTTTTCGCGCCAAGAAGCGGAACTGTGCGCCAAACGCCGGACGCAGATAACGAAGGCGTCATAGATAAGAGAGCGGCCGCCTCTTGACAAGATATTTTGACGTGATTTATATCGCCGCTAAGGCAGCGCAAGTGTGAATGCCACAGAGCGATGCATTGTGGGTCTGACTGCGAGAAGAGATGAGTGGAGGAGTGTGGGAGATAACCTCTGTTTCCGGTCGATTTACCGGACGCATGTCAGAAGGCGCGAGAAAGGACAGTTGGTGGCGGTGGCTTTGTTGATGAAGCTGCTCTGGTAGAGAGGGCGTGGAGTATTTCGAAGCGCTGGTTGGCTGATGAGTTGAGATTTCGAGAGCGAGTGTGAGGGATGATCGGGGAGTGACCGTCCAACTTTCGGGGCTGATAGGGGGCGGAAGAGGTTCGTTGAAACGTTTGGACAGCACAGCTGTTGCTGGATGAGTCAGAGGGAAGAGTTAGGGTATATGACGTGCTCAGAGACTGCGTATACACTGGATATTTATATGGTCGGATAGTGGGGTACTAGGACTCGATGGGTGTGAGTGAGTGAGTAGGTTAGTGAGCGAGCGAGCAACTCACTCACTCACTCACTTAACTGAGTAACTGAACCGAGGATTTTATGTACAACATATGGATATCGTGATGTAGTTGATCGGTGTGGCTGTGCTTGGGGGTGCGGGTTGGTGCAAGAACTTGGGTGGGCGAGTCAATGAGTGAGTCAATGAGTGAGTCAATGAGTGAGTCAATGAGTGAGTCAATGTATGAGTCAGTGGAGTGGCTGCCTCTGGTTGATTTCACTTTTAAATTCAAGGTCATGACTTTTGCCGTTGAATGGTTAAGTTGCGTATGTGTGACCGGTTCCGCTTGGGATGAATCTAATTCATGTGGTGCCTCATTTTAAGTGGCATTGTTTACGGTCAGTTGGGACCTAATATAAGTCAATTGGTGCATAATGAGGGCATTTCTTACCCTGAGCCCCAATGCCGTTTAACCCCTCAGGCACCAAGGGCGTTGGGTGGAGTTGAGCAGAGGGTACATACACTCAGTTGAGTAGATGGACTGAAATACAGGACTTTATGATCACAAATATCACCACCATCACCACTACCGTTACCATTACCACGAGAATGACCATTGCCATTATCATTATCATTACCATTACCATGACTATTACCATAACCATTGCCATGACCATTACCATGACAATTACCATGACGATTACCATGACCTTGGCCGTTACCATTGCCATGACTATGACCATTACGACCACCATTACCACCTTCCAGCACTAACACCATCAACCAACACCGCCATCAATGCCACCACCGTTGCCACTTACCGCCAGCTCCACCGCCACTACCGATACTAACATCACCACTAAGAGTGCACAACCAATTTTCAAGCTAACCTATCGTTCATTAACGAGCAAGAATCAGTTTCAATATTCAATCAAACTAAAATGAAAACCAAAACTTGACGAAATAACTAAAACCGATTATTATAACTGAAAGCATAGAACAAAATTGAAACAAGACGTTGCAAGCCACCTGCAGACGGGCGAGGAGGTGTCAAGGCGTGTCAACCGTATTAGGTGCCAGACTTAGGGAAAGTAATTAGACGCATATAGGAAACGGATTTAAAGCAGAGGTTATTAGCTGTGAATTAACTCCATCCGTCTCATAACCACCAACGCATGTTCGGCAATTTCCTCTAGCAATCACAGATATCGACAAACACCTATAGATGCTTGCAACACATGAAAATATATATATATATATACTATGTATATAAATTAAAAGTGCTTGCAACATGAACAACACATACATAAATATATTTAATATATATAAGATTGATAATCATCCCATAGGGTTCCCTCCATATTGCAACTGACATTGGCCTAGTCCTATTTCTAACTTCAACCCATTTTGTCAAATCAGTACTGACTGTCAGTTGTCAATAAAAACATCATGGTTTTATATACGTATATATATATATATATATATATATATATATATATATATGTAAACACGCTCGATCGCGATTGCAATCCGTTCATAGAAGATCAAAGTGCGGTTCTACTGCGTGCGTTCTGCATGTGAACGTTTCCACCATGCTCTACAAGCATGATGGGCGCGTTTTGAGATCGGGCCTTAGGTGACTGGGGTATTAGCCTCTCCTTGCATGCTTTTACTGAGTCTATTGCAACGGTCTTTTCATCTAAACAGTTTCATTCACCACTCATGAATTATAAAATCTGTCATCCATATACCAGCTGTTTTTTTATATCTTGTATCTGTGCCCTCTGGTTTTATTGTCTGGCGGTAAATGTGAAAAGCTTTTGTGCTGAGAGTTTGTCCTTCCTTGTCATTACCTTTAGCTTTCAATCAAGTCACCTCTTGTTTTGCTGTCAATCCACATCTATTCAATCTCTCTTCAACCCCTTCTATCATTTTTGTCGCCCTCCTCTGTATTTTACAAAAATTTCTCAATATCTTGTTTCAAGTATAGATGTCATGCTTGCACACTAATCAAGGTTTGGTCTGACCAGTGTTTTATATTACTCGAGAATTATTTCTCTTTCTCTGCTGACTATAATTGCTCTTTTAATCATTCCTAACACCTTATTGGCTTTTTTGCTGCCTCTGAACATTGTTTTGATGGCTTTGCAGACGTTTTGTAACTTTTGCTGTGTAAAATGTTTTTTGACTATCAAAAATCAGTGGTTGCACTCACTAAAAGTGATATAACTTTTATTCTGTGTGAAATATTTAAGTCAAATATTTTGGTTATATGAAGATATGTATTGGCTTAGCGCCTGTAAGCTTTCATTTACTACACTCTAATTTTTGGCCGAAATATTAGCAAAAAATCTGAGGTAGTTACTTTTTAATGGCACACCCTGTATATTAATATATATATGCATTCTGCGGATATTCTGATACTGTGTGAGTGAGTTAATCGGAGCCACCTGTTGCAAGGAGTGATGCCAATCATCATCTGACGACGGAGGTCTAGGCATCGCTGGTTATACATGTGCCTCCGCTGATGATGCAGCCGACGATGGCAACGATGTTGATGCTGCTGGGATTCGACCGGCTGCTGCGGGGATTAGTGGATTCCGCATGACATCTCTGATGGCGAGAAGACCTCCATCCTTTTGTAATCGTATATATCTATACATATCTGTACATATATATAATCTATATATGTATTATTATGTATCTCTATATATAGCTTTTTGTATATATGTAACTGATATATATATATATATGCATATACAGACAAACTCACAAATATATATATGCCTATATTTGTGTATATATATATATATATATTGCGTCTGAGTAGAAATCTTGAAGAGGCGCCATATCAGGAATTTATTTACAATTGATTGATTGATGGGAGAATTAATGTGATCGGTTATTTTGTAATTGAGAGTTTGTTAACTTTTCCAATATCTATCTTCAAGATGCCATGGATTGAAATTGCCACATCTGTAATTAGGCCAACTTATATATCGCCTTGTGCGACCTCTTATTATCTTATAATATTATATCTCATCCTCTTCTTCCACGTCTTCTCCTTCTCTTCTTCCTCCGCATTCTAATGCCCCTTCTACGTTCTATCCCATTTTGCCCTCTTAGGATACTTATGTCCTACTCCCGTCCCTCTTTTTTCCCGCTTCCTCCTCTTCCTTCCATCTCCTCCTCCTCCTCTTGCACTCTGAAGTTCCTCTCCATCTTCCTCTTCTCCTCTCCCTCCTCTTCTTTTCCCTCTCTCTCCCTGTCTCAAATCTCTCTCCGTATATTACTATTCCTCTTTCTCCTCCTTTTCCTCGCCCTTCCTTTCTCCTCCCATCATCGGGCGAAGCTGACAGCCTGAAGCTGATTCCTCATCCATCTGTATCTTACACCTTCAGCAGCATTCCTCATCATCGCCATCACCATCGTCACTTGATCTCATCCAAGGAGTCGAGAGAGCTGCAGACGTGTAAGAAAACAGCTCAAAGAAAGATACAGCTGGTTCTTATTTAGACCCTCGCCAATTAATGATGTTTCCCGAAAATAATAGCACCATATATTTATATATCATTGATATGATATATATATATATTATTTATATATATGACACGAATGCATATATATATGTATATATGTTGAATAGTGAGTATGCATATATATATACACTTGTATTTATGCATGAATACACGCGTAAGGATGTTTCTGATATTGCGTTTGTTGCCATGGTACATATGGATGTAATCACCAACCTCCCAATCTCTGTACCTCTTTTTCCGTCGTTCTCTTTATGTCTGTCTGTTTGTCTGCCTATACATATGTGTTGCTATCTGCCTTTCTGCATGTATGTCTAGATCCTCATCCTTATCATTCAATGCCATCAACAGTTCTTATAATATCCTTTTCAATTGTTGGTTCACTTTTTCTCAATTCCATCGCGTTCCAAGTGAACAATCCAAGTCTTGCTGCTTTTACCGATATTAAAGCGCTAGATAAACTCAAAAGGAAGAATGGCAATTGTTTTCTCACATAATTACATCGTTTGTCCTCTTCTTCCTTTGTTTTAATTTTCCATTATTTCATTTTGCGTGGAATTGACATGTAGGGATATACGGCACAGTGTGTGGGATTTAGATTTCGTCAACTGCCATATATCCATAGTGACAAACCTTAGACGCCATACTGAACGTGAAGGACCCTTAGTATATGACGTAATCATTGTAATGGAAAGCTTATATAGCGCCACTCGTATCAGATATAATCAAATATAGAAAATGCTGTATACATGGACTCAGTACATGGTACATAAAGATAGAAAGACTCATAATATAATCTAGTATTTAATATAGATTTTTAGATGTAGCGTGAATGACATGGTACATAAAACCGTGGCTGGACATAAAGCATAGCGGCCCTTTTTTAGTGTGCGGGTCATCTGCAAATAGTCCCGCGGACGTCTCTTCGTCGAGACGGTAAAGCGTCGGAGATTTTCCCCGCGGACTGATACATCCGATGACGCGTTAACTGGAGGCATCGTTTGCAGGCCTCTCAAGGAATGGCACCATCGGAAGTGAGGAAGATGAAGACGGAGCAGGAAGAAGAGGAGGAGGAGGAGGAGGATCCTCTTCAAAGTAGAATGAGGATGTGTTAATGGACGCAATCTCGAGGCGTCGGCCGAGGCGCCGGCAATTTGTTAACAAATTGTCTGAGGAAGAGAGAGAGAGAGAGAGAGAGAGAGAGAGACTGAGCGAGCGACGCATCCCTCTGAGAATCAGATAGACATCTTTCACAGACGTATACACTTCGCACGCATGCGCCGGGCAATTCGTATCTATTGTATATACATCGATAGGCATATATATATATATATATATAATATATATATATAATATATATATATAATATATATATATATAATATATATATATATGTATATATCTTGAGCACACGGGTTTATACATATAGATGCGCACGTATAGGGCGTATGCCATATATAAACACCATCATCATCGTCATCTTCGTCGTCGTCGTCGCTATTATTATCATCATCTTTGATGCCCAAGGCGGGCGATGGGTAGGAATAAATATCTCAATCGTCCTCGGCCAAAATTATTCTCTGTCAGGTAGTTTTTCAGTGCTATAGTCCAAGTCTTGTTATGTCCTTCTGTGTATTGTACACATCCATTCTAATCTTTGTCTGCCTCTACTATAGTCATTAGAGTTTTGCATGCCTAATAGACTGAAATATATACGCATTTACATATAAGTTTATATATATATATATAAAGTCGTAGGTGTTCGCATGCTATTTATAGCATAGTCTTGGTCTAAGACTATATATTTGCGTCTATAAATATAGTCATTGTCTATTTACTGTTCATCAAGTGTTAAGTTCATATCAATTAGCTCAAAGTTTAAACAATTAACCAGTGAACCAGCGGCGGCTCACCTAACTCTTAACATGTCATATAACGACATACATTCACACAATACGTCCACTGGCACGCGCTACACTTCGACGAATAAGTTTATACAATTTTTATGTCTAAACGTATACACAATATGCACGTCTATATATATATATATTTATTTATTTATTTATTTATATATATACATGAATTTGCTTGTATTTAAAACTGTTCACGCCTTGATGAGTATAGAGAAAGAAACCAATATCTTAACTCGTTTCACCGAACTCCTCCACTGTTTGCACTCTGACAGTGCCAGTCCCAAGACTGGATAGAGGAGGATGACGACGCTAACGATATTCACACTGCAGTGTCGTTACACTGAAACTGTTCAGTGGTGTAACCAGTAATTACCAATTAAGTAATTGAGTAATTAAGTAATTAGGTAAGTCCTATGACGTATAGCTGTCAACCTTTGTATTAGTATTTGCATGTGTGCGTGTTCGTCTGTTTCCTTGTCTATCTGTGTGTTTGTCTGTCTGTCTATCTGTGTGTTTGTCTGTCTGTCTGTCTGTGTGTTTGTCTGTCTGTCTATCTGTGTGTTTGTCTGTCTGTCTATCTGTGTGTTTGTCTGTCTGTCTGTCTGTGTGTTTGTCTGTCTGTCTGTCTGTGTGTTTGTCTGTCTGTCTGTCTGTGTGTTTGTCTGTCTGTGTGTTTGTCTGTCTGTCTGTCTGTGTGTTTGTCTGTCTGTTTGTCTGTGTGTTTGTCTGTCTCGTGGTTCTTTTGAGTCGTTTCCTTTGTTGTTTGTAGGTATAACTGATGACAGTGTGGGTGAGTTTCGTGACGCCCTTGGTCGACTGAAGGTCCGTTCGATGAGGGATCCTCAGTGGAACAGATGTGGTAGACCAAAGAACCAGTTCGTTGTCCTTGACGATGGCACTCCTCTATGTGCCAGATATCGCTTCCCGCAGGAAACACTCATCACAGGTATAGGCCTCGCTCATCCATCCATCCATCCATTGCTCCATCCATCAATCCATCCATCCATCCATCCATTACTCCATCCATTGCTCCATCCATTGCTCCATCCATCAATCCATCCATTACTCCATCCATCAATCCATCCATCCATCCATCCATCCATCCATTACTCCATTCATTGCTCCATCCATTGCTCCATCCATCAATCCATCCATCAATCCATCCATCCATCCATTACTCCATCCATCCATCCATCCAATCACTCATATATGCCATTGAGCAATCCATCCATACATCGTACAACCCATCGTCCGTTCATCCATCTATCCATCCATCACTCCACACATACAGACAGACATATCTACACATACATACATCAACGCAATTATCCTGCTCTTCCTAACTGGAGCACCTCTGACTATATATATATATATATATATATATATAGATAACCTTAAGGGCACTGTACATATATTATATATATACATATATATATATATATAAAGTTCTGACATACATCCATCCCATCCACCAAATGCTGCCTGTGTCTTACCATGTCCTAATTTCGTTCGAGCAATATGCCCGTGCGCACCTGTGTATGAATTAGTTACATCCGTTAAGTGATATTCCCTCAGCCACCTGTTCTTGTACAGGTGAGATCTTATCGTTCCACCTGTCGAGACTGATTGGCCTCGACAATGTTCCTGCCGTCATCCTATCACGGCTGAACTCAAGCGACCCCTTGTGGCGGAATCAGAACTTAACGGCTGCTCAGTGGTCTACTGGGTCATTCGTCGCTCTAATACAATGGATGAACGATCTTAACCACGAAAAGTACGAAATTATAATTACAATAATGGTAATGATGACCATAACGATGATGGTTATGGTAATGATAACGAGAATGAGAATAAGAATAATAACAGCAACAATAATAATTATAACAATAATACTGGTAACAATAATGACACTAATTGCAGAAATAACTGTAACAGCAATAATATTAATAGCAAATATTAGTAATAGTAAAAATAATCCAATCTTTCAATTAAACTCTTAGCTTCTGAAATAAAATGAAGCGTGAATAACATGGTACATAAAACCGTAGCTGCAGATAGAGCGGCCCTTTGGATGTCTAGGAAGATGGGAATAAATTGAATATAAAATCTAATATACTAGATTCAAATTCTATGAAATGGAAGAGAAACGGATCTTAAAGCGAGATAAAAGATGGAGGCAACAAAACGATGACAGGTGTGATGATGATTATAACGACGACGATGATTATTACAGCAGGAACGGAGTTATGCGTCGTTGTTGCGATTGTAATCTGACATTTATAGAGCGCCATGTCAGCTGACCGTAACCAATGAATTCATTTTCAAACAATACTTACTTGCTAGATCGATCAGTTTATCTTTGCTTATCATCATTTGTAGTCGTTGCTCATTGGTTGCTGTTGTTGCTCATCGTCATCTGTCGTCGTTGTCTAGGTCGCGTGTACGAATACCTCATGTCTTATTATCATCTTACGAATCGGGAGCGTCGATGACCGCTGGAAGCCTTGACCGTGATCGCTTGACCACTGACCAGCTGGTCAACCTCATTCAATGGACTGACCTCATCCTCTTCGATTACATCACCGGACATTACGACAGGTCAGCATAGTGCCCCAAGCACACGGATACGCAAGCATATGCACACGGACACGCAAGCATATGCACACGGACACGCAAGCATATGCACACGGACACGCCATTGCCTCTCGACCTGACGATGTATCAGAAGAAAGAAAAACCAAAGAAGGGAGAGGAAGAGGCGGAGGGATGGAGAGGAAGTGGTAGAGAGAGAGAGAGACAGACAGACAGTCAGAGAGAAGTGCAGATTCGGAACCAATTGGCATTATTCGATCACTCTCATTGTAATTCAATGAAATGCAAGATCTTCACGTGTTAGCGACAGACGTATCCTGTCTAAACTCTCTCTCTCTCTGTCTCTCTCTCTCTGTCTCTCTCTGTCTCTCTGTATCTCTGTCTCTCTCTGTATAGTGTATATATATTTATATATACAGTATATTTATGCAAACATTATATGATTAGATTGATTAAAGGCAGCGGACGTCGTCCATATACGCTGTATCCTGTAGATGCGTCTGGTCAATGTAAGATTGTCTTTTGTCTTCGCTTCCTCTCTGTTTTATCCAATTAGGTCCTTTGCCTGTCTGTCTATGCAATGAGGGCCATGACTTCGTTCTGGGACCCCTAATAGACGAGTTCATGCGTGCGCTATGTAAAAGCGTCTAAAGGCGCAATATCAAGAAGTCTACAGTCGCTGTATGTAAAACGTCTATTTTATAAAAACATCTACGGACGCTATACGAAAGTAATACGTGCGCTATATAAAAGTAACTACGTGCGCTATATAAAGCATCTATGGGAGCTATACATGAGCGTTACGGGCGCTATATAAAAGCGAATACGTGTCCGATGTAAAAATGTCAGCGTACGCCATATGAAAACGGTTATGGGTGCTGTATAATAACGTATTCTGTAGGTGTGTGTGTGTTGTATGGTTGTATTGTAATGTATTGTATTCCGTTTATTATGTAGGGTTGCCAGTATGCAGGACGGTGCCGAGCGAGAGATGAAGCCGAGCATTATGAGCGAGAGCATTCGGAACCTTCGACAGATCAGAGGCAACTCAAAACTCATCTTCATCGACAACGAAAGTGGTCTCATTGACGGATACGAACTGATGTACCACGGAGCACAGACTGGGCTCCAATTCCTCGGGTTCCATCGAAGACTTCTGAGGGCCACCTGCGTCTTCCGGCGCCAAACAGTTGCTAGGATACGCTGGCTGGCAGCTAGGCCACGGCCCGAACTGGTGCTCGAAGAGTATGTTAACTCCAGGGAACCTCTGTATCGGAAGTTGAAGGAAATGCCAGAGGTTGGGCTGTTCAGGACGTACTTCGGCGTGCGACTAAAAGAGGTCGTTGATTGGATTGACCATTGTGAATCGCTTAGGCCTAGTTGATCGTAATCTATGCTGGGTTTCCTACGGATGATAGACTTTGTGATCTTTATCTCGTCTTCACAAAGTCGTTGACTGATTTGTTAAACAGTTGCAATTCACAAAGATAAACCTACAAATTATTTAGGTGTTATTATATCGGTTTACGTCATCGCCCTTCCAACATTTCCTTTCAGGGTCCTTATCAGATCTCTTGCGAGGCCCATGAAATGTTTTGGGGGACCGTAGAGTAGTGGTGAACACACAGACGCATAGTTGAGAAACCGAGTTCGAGACCCGTATCCCATCTTAGGTTGACTTCTCTCCTTCTTTCATTAGGCGGCGGCGTTTGTTAGAAATGAGAATTATAGCGTAATCGGTTAAATTCGACTTCTGTAGTAGCTTGTCATCATTCGTTCGTACTCTAATTGTACTCATACTGCGGTTTGTCAGTTTGAAATTAAAGGAAATTATTATTATTATTATCATTATTATTATCATTATCATTATTATTATTATTATTATTATTATTATTATTATTATTATTATTATTATTATTATTATTATTATCAGTGCTATTATGTTGGAGGATATGTTGGCAACATATAATAATAATTTGTCATTCATTCAAGTTATGCGTCCTCTATAGTATTTAATTGACTGAGTAGAAAAAATAGTAGCGGAATGTAAGGCATCATATATATTATATTATATATATATATATATATATATATATATATATATATATATATTTACTATTTATATTTATATATGATGCCTCATATTCCAATACTATAATATATATATATATATATATATACTGTGGCAAATATTTCATATGTGTGGCACGGTGGTCGATCGGTTAGAGCGGTTGGCCCGTAACACTCAGTGTGTGCTGAGTGAGCGGGTTCGACCCTCGTCCGTGGCGTCAATCACTGTGTAGGAACCTTGAGCAAGTCCTTCGTGCACAATTGTCTGCAGTACAACTGCAATTGCGCCGTCCGAGGCGTGTGCACTTCTGAGCAAAAGATGTTGGAAGAAGGGAGATATCAAATTCCAGAATAAATAAGTAAGTAAATAATATTATATTATGTTACCATATTTATTATAGTCGTCCACATTACTTAAATAAAACATATATCATTCATATAAATTATGTGACTTCCGATATATGACATAATATCATTATTGTCTGAATGTGTAGCGACTAGGTCTATGTACATAGCAAACAATTCGCCTTCATGATCCTCAAAAGGAGCTATATAATTTAAATAACGTGGCCGTTTTCAAGAGATCTTTCGAAACCGCTGTGGATTGCATGCATTCAGATGCCCAAAGGACGGATACCAAATTTGGGTGCGGCTTTAGTATCCTCTGAAACTTTAAAATCTGTTTCGATTTGCGGACA
>OY365811.1:2063746-2083746 GCA_959347315.1 Bimastos eiseni
CAGCAGGAACAGCGAAGGTTTCAATTGGCTGTATAATTGTTATAGTCCTAGAAACGACAAAGACATCTTTCAAACGTTGTTTCTCAATATCCATTAAAAAAAATCACGTCTCTTTTCGATTCGCTAGGTGGCGCATTGTGCACGTTATTTATTTAACAGGATGAAACTTGGTTCCTTTCGATTCGCTAGGTGGCGCAATATAAACGGTATTTATATAACACGATGAAATTATGACAAGTTATAATTTAGTTCATTCGATTCGCTAGGTGGCGCAATATACACGATGTTTATTTAATAACAACATTTAGTTCATTTCCATTCGCTAGGTGGCGCAATGTACACGATGTTTATTTAACGCGATATTTGGTTAATTTTAATTCGCTATGTGACGCAATATATGAAGGAAATTTAGGAAAGGGAGGCTGAAGCTTTACTCTTTCCTCCATTTTGCCCTTGACCTCCCTTTCCTCCATTTTTCTCTCTTCCCGCATTTCTCCCCATTTTGCCATCACCTTCCCTTTCCTCAAATTGCTCTCAGCGTCCCTTTTATCCACTTTCCCTCACCGTCCCTTTCCTCCATTTGCTCTCAACATCCCTTTTCTCCGGTTTGCCCTCACCCACCCTTTCCTCCATTTTTGCCCTCACCCTCTCTTTCCTCCATTTGGTTCTCTTCTATAATTAATAAATCATGCTTGGCTAGTGTTACAACATTCTTTCAATTGGCTACTACTGCACAGCTTCTTAAATTGGAAGTTCGTAGGTGCATTTCGAACACTAATTGTATGTATGCAAATGAATATTTATATAGCGCTCTACAGGAACCTCACGAGGGCGTTTGTCCTCTAATTAAACTAACTGTCATTGTATTCCAATTTTTGTCTAAACATAGCATGTTGCTGAACCAGTATATTAGATGGCTTGGTGTTTTAGGCTAATTCTAAGACATCAAATTGAAGTAAGCCTGTAACTAAACTAAACTAAACTTTGCTAAAGTGTGTCTTACAGCAATTTCACAAACTTTGTGTAGGGCTATATAACTACCATAACATCAGCTATTTTTTTAGTGATGGTAGGCCTAGCCAGTTAGCACAATAGCCAGTAGTTACGGAAAACTTAAATGTCTTTTGTCAGTAATACTTGTGGTTGTTGTGTGCTGGTCGTAATGATTGAGCATGGAGAAGCACTGTTACACAGTAGGCTACTATCCTTGGCCTGTTGCCCCAGTACCTTCTACTAAACGTCGGCGCCTATGATTGGATTCTTTGTATCATTGCAAAGCTATAATGATTGTAATGCAAAGATTAATATTTAGGTCTACAATTGGATAGAAATTCAAGACTTGCGGCATAATGTGTGTAGCAATCTACATGTGTTAATTGTGAATCGTAAAGTAGTTTAGGTGGCGCATAACGTACAATTGACGCAACTAGAAAACGTCATCATTATATCTCGTCTGCGTTACAGTAATGGCTACCAAAACATTATAAAGTAATATAACAGAAAACGGAAAAATGTCGCACAATTTAATGAATAACTGGCTTGCAAATATAAAATCCGATGACATAGACGGAGGCCTTGCAGACGATTTCGATGGCTCTCTATCGGGACTTGGTGTTGAGCTGGGCGCGAACACCTATAATATGAGGTGTGTTATGTGTAGCCTAGTAGTTTGATCGGAAGTAGATAAGCATCCGAATTCTTATGCACGATTGTTAAACTCGAAACTTGTAGTTAATAAATTGCAGTGCTTGGTTCAGTTCTTAACCGCAGGTGTTAATTAGTAGTTAATTATGATTTTAGTCCAGAATGATTGCTCCCAAGAGTAGGGCTCAATGCATGATATACCAGTTTGTATTAGGCTCTCCCGCAGTATATCCATGCATAAAATATTTTTTGTCTGAACGTCAAGTGGAAAACTTTTGGCTGTCCTGCCGAACGTTGTTGCATGTGTGGAGCACGGAAAATATTCTTGCTAGTTATTATTGTATGCCGAAATAAAACTAATGCAAAAATTGGTTATAATAATGATTATGCAAAAGTTAATAGTGATTATCATAATAATAATGATTATTTTACGATGATTCATTTAGTGTTGTAGCTCAGCCGAAGCCAAAGAAAAAGACTTACTGTGCATGAGTTGTATCAAAATCTATTTCTTTGTTTTAGCGAGGCTCTTCTCGCTCTGCCTCCCGTCTTCAAACAGGAAAATGGGTGAGCTTCCAACTACTGCATGTCTGTTCAAACTCCAGCCAGTTAATACCTTCTCTCTGTCAATGAAATGCACACAAAATGAAGCCTTGAGCGCATAAGAAGATTTCTCAAAGATGGCAACGATGGCTGTCATGGAGATGACCCCAACGCGAAGTGCAGCCTGTTTTCTATGGTTTACGTTATTTAATATGAGATAGCTGTTGATTGATGCGTCGGGTTTAATTATTACGGCTCTATAGAAGCCGGATCTGATTGGATCTGCCTGTATTAGACGGTTGCCTTGAGTGACGATTAATATTTTTGCATCGGTTTGCCTTGTTTGAAATTGTTATTTGTATTTTGATATTTATAAAATTGCAAACTGTATGTTGGTACCGGCTGAATAATATACACAACATCTAGTGTTATTACTGTTACTATTACTATTACATTGTCATATCATCATCTTTGAGATGTAACTGCCATCATCAATATTGTCATTGCCATCATCATCAGTGTCATTGGTACTGCTGCTGTCGCTGCCGTTCTTATTCCTATTCTTATGTATAAACAAACAAAAATGTCACAGAGTCAACGTTTTCTGTAGTGTTGCCAACTCATTTCAGTTCGTTAGGTGGTGCCGCCATTATGAAAGTCACCACCTCTGATTTATTCAGCTCTTTGAGTGGTGTTACATTAATATCCAATTACAATCCTATAATATAATTTTTAGTTGTTCACTGTGACATTTAGCATAATTACTTCCAGCGCATAAAGCACCTCTGAGTAGAAATTTCAAAGGGGCGCTATATAAATGCTTGATTAACTTACATTGCATCAGTGGTCACCTCACCTGTCTTTGTCTCAGGTCTCGTCAAAAAGCTGGATCGAGCAAGGTCGACTCGACCAAGCAGGCCAACGGTCAACTTCAGGACCAGTTCGCGAGCATATCGAGCCCATCGCTGACCCTGACGCTGGGCAAGGGCTCCCCAATCTCCTTTCACAACGACCTCACGATGTCCAGCGTTCATTCGATGTCACTTCCCACTCTGCAGCAGCACGGAGACTCTCTCGACCACATGAACCCCGAGTGGGTCAACCTCATGACCTCCATGAAGCTACAGGAGGTCGACGACAACGAAAATCGGTTGGTTTCCTGAGTTGTTTGACGGGCATTCGGAGCTTGACTTTGTTATGGCTGGAGATGGTGTGCACAAGAAATTTTACATGTGCAACTGTTTATAAAAGGTTCACACTTTTGTGTGCAAGTCCGAGCTTAAGTATATATATATATCTATCTAAAAGTCTTTAGTCGTAAGTTCTGATAATCTAAGAAAAGTCCCTTATCAAATGATAAGTACAGGGACATCAGCCAAGGAACCAAAGTTTCTGGAGTAAGGTAGGTTGCAGCCAGCTAGGAGACTCTGTTTACATAGTTTCTTAAATAAATTTATGCGAACATACTTAATTCTTGTGTGCGCTGGTTCCGTGGCTTAGAGCAAACACTGTTCCCGGCGTAGCTTTGACACAACCGAGGACCATGGTCGAACACTCGGTTTGTTGCTCATATGCTGGTTTCAATTCCAGGAGTTGGCATGTTGAGTTGTTGGAGAAGTGTACTCCTTCAGTGGTTACCAGTTCAACCAATGATCATGCACAATGTTGCTTAAGTGTGCGTTAGGTCAGCTATGAAGACCAAGTGCATAACAGTAAGAATCAAATAGATATGAGCAGTCCCTTAGATAAGATAAAGATTAAAATTCAACATTATTTTCAATCTTTTTTCTCTGACTGTTAAGTCGGAATAGTTATTTAAACCGGTTCTTATGAACTGTTGTATTTTTGCGTCTAACTCTCGCTGTTCTGGATTCTTTCTGGAAAAGGTTTCAGTACGTCCTGTGCGCCGGTACATCTCCTGCCACTCGACTCACGGAAGAGACTCTCACCTATCTCAACCAAGGTCTGTTCTCTGTGAAACCGGGTTTTAGCATGTCAATCTGTTTTTTTAATGTGTTTGTGTGAGTTTTCTTGTGTCATATTTTATCAACTAGCTATGATACAGCCACTATGACCCGAACTAGATGGTTTGCTACTTTGGACCCCCCTCATCATGGAATGCCCTTACCGAATCTTGTGTTTCCGTTCTTTCCGGATATCTTCCTACATCCTTCTCCCTCCTCAAGACCTTTTGTCATTTTTCATCAGCTTTGTCCAGTGTGTGGTGGTCTTATAATGGTGGCATTATCAATAATGTGCCAATAATTAGCATCAATTGATAACAATTATTGAGTAACCTAACCCTATCTTGTAGAATGTGTAACGACCACAGGTGTGTTTGTGTGTTTCTGGCTATTAAAGTGCACGCCTTTTGGCACCGTGCAGAAGCACTGTTCGTATACTTATGATCGTTGTTTTATGCTTTAGGCCAGTCTTATGAGATAAAGTTGAAGCGACTGAAGGAGGGAAATGATATCGAGGAGCAGGCTCTGAAGGTTAGTCAGTTGTTGGGTCATGTATTACTAGATAGAGCATAAGATTAGAATCTATCATAATCATAGATAATTATTATGTAGTATTGCTATTTAACATGTAGTCTTTTGTCATAGTGCAGTAGGCCTTGAGTTGATGCCTTTGCCAAGAGAACTTGCGCTATGCGAACGTTATATGATGTTGTTTAAAATTGAAGCTATTATTTGCACCTCTTGTAAGTTATTGTGCATTTGATGGTAGTCTAATAAAGAATATTCTTACTTACTTGCAGATTGTATAGAACAAAGGAAGGTACATAACAAATGAATATATAAAAAACAATTCATTTATTCTAATTTTATAGATATTCTTTCTTCTAGACATTCCTATATTCTATACATTCTGATGTTCTATACATTCCTATGTTCTATACATTCCTATGTTCTATACATTCCTATGTTCTATACATTCCTATGTTCTATACATTCCTATGTTCTATACATTCCTATTTTCTATACATTCCTATGTTCTATACATTCCTATGTTCTATACATTCCTATGTTCTATACATTCCTATGTTCTATACATTCCTATTTTCTAGACATTCCTATTTTCTATACAATTGTTCTGCCCCAGCATACGTCATGTAGCCGTATGTTCTAGTTTCAATCAACCTGGTTAGTGGTTGTTGCACTCTGCTAGCTGTGGAGATATGCAGGTGCTGTGCTTCCGTGCTTATTTTTCCTACTCGTGTATCACAGAGGTTAGGATTGACCCAGTGTTTGCTTCCTTTTGTATTAGTCTTTCATTTGTCTTTTTCCAGAGCATTGTAAGGGTTGTTTTCCACGAGCGAAGACTGCAATACATGGAAAAGGAGCAACTGGAAGTATGGAAACACACGCGACCTGGAGAGAGGATTGTCGACATTGGTATAGACATTTCTTTCTTCTAGACATTCCTTTCCTCTAGATATTTCTTTTTTCTAGATATTCCTTTGTTATAGATATTCCTTTCTTCTCGATATTCCTTTGTTATAGGTATTCTTTTGTTACAGATATTCCTTTCTTCTAGATATTCCTTTGTTATAGGTATTCTTTTGTTATAGATATTCCCCTGTTCTAGATATTCCTTTGTTATAGATATTTCCTTGTTCTAGATATTCTCTTGTTCTAGATATTCCCTTTTTCTAGATATTCCTTTCTTCTAGATATTCCTTTGTTATAGATGTTTCGTTCTTCTAGATATTCCTTTCTTCTAGATATTCCTTTGTTATAGATATTCTTTTGTTCTAGATATTTCTTTCTTATAGATATTCCTTTGTTATAGATATTCCCTTGTTCTAGATATTCCTTTCTTCTATACATTCCTTTGTTCTATCCATACGTTTGTTCTAGATATTCCTTTGTCTCATGGTCTGCTGGACGTGAAGATCGAGCCGCACCGATTGAACTGCGTTGAGTTCGTCTGGGATCCTTCGTACGACACTTCCGTCTTTGTGAAGGTCCACTGCATCAGCACTGAGTTCACGGCTAAGAAACACGGTGGGGAGAAGGGAGTGCCGTTCCGGATCCAGGTGGAGACGTACAGCCACTCGTCCACTGAGAACCCCATGCTGCTCCACTGTGCCTCCTGCCAGGTCAAGGTCTTCAAGGTCAGTGGCCGACTGTGTGCCTTCGTCATCATTACTCCGATTATTTTTTATCATTGTTTCAATCAATTAATCAATCTAATTGTAGACTGTCAGTGTCAGTTAGAGATAAGACTTTAATATTAACTGGTGTTGAAAACAAAATATTATTCTTATTGTTGTAATTAATTATTATTTTTTGTTATAATTATTATTATTATTCACTATTTGTTATCATTTTTACTATCATATTGTTGTCTTTTATGTTATTTGTGTTATTTATTATTGTTATTTTAGTTGTTGGGGTTCTCGATTGTGGAGTATTTATTAGTATTCTTGACTATCAATCGAAAGGCCCCACTTCTGCCCCTAGCCTAATGAGCTGTAATGTATAGAACAAAGGAATGTACACTGATTGTACCCTATTGGTGGGTAGATGAGACTTGAATATTAACTAGTGTGTAGAAAACATAATATTAGTATTATTATTTATTATCATTGCGCCATTGCAATTACACTACCTTTTAGTGCTGGCATCTTTTGCGATCTATGATTTATTTCAATCTGTGACGTTGTTCTCTGTGACATGCTTCGATCCACAACATCTGTTGATCCAGCCAAAGGGTGCTGATCGCAAAAACAAAACCGATCGAGAGAAGATCGAACGACGAACAGCAACAGAGAAGGCAAGCTGTGAATATTGATCATTGATCATGATCATTTCACTTCAGAAAGTTTTGGGAATGATGTTTGTCTGTGATTTTCACAGTTTACGCTTTATGATCAGTTTCTTATTCTGTTCTTGATGCATGCATGAATACAGCCACACACACGCTCAAGCAAACGATACTGATAAATTAATACTTTTTAGAGGTTTTAGGAGTCTTGATATTATTGTTGTTAAACAGTTTCTTTTATATTTACACAATTACAATTACACAATTACATGGTTTCTATTACACAAGTACAATTTATTACACAGATATAATTACTAACTTACAATTACACAATTACAATTTAACGGTTACTATTACAATTATGCTATTACAATTACATGATCAGAAAAGCAGTAATGAAAGACTGTAACGAATAGCTTGACGTGTATTTCCAATAATTCTGTTTGGTTTGGTTTTACAGAGCAAGTACCAGCCTTCTTACGAGTGCACAGTGCTTACCGAGGTTTGTTATGATTAAGCTACAGTACTTTCTATTCGGATTTTTGAGCTGTGGTCAGACAGAGAGCGCCTCTGGGTAGATATCTTGAAGGGATGCTATCATATGGTACTCATAGACACAACTTTTCCCAGAGACTTTGAACATCCATCTCAACTGTTAATGGGAATCCGCTGGTTGGTTCCACGCTTGTTGCGTGGGCCCACCACCGGTGACTCTTTTGCAGCTTACTGTGCACAGTATTGCCCAGAGGTGGATTTTACTTGTACCCTGACATTTAACATCATCAAGACCAGTTCAGAGAGTGCTTCGAGTAGAAATCTGAAAGGGGTGCTATATAAATGTGAATGTCTGATTGCTTTATGTTCACATTGTTTGATTGATTGATTGATTGATTGAGTAATCTGTTATCTTTACTTCTTCCAATGATGTGTTATTGACGGTAGTGACCAGCATCTACTGAATGGTATTAGAAATTAATGCAGTTGGTCATTTAAGAATTAGTAAGCTTCTTAATGGGCGATGATTGTCGCTGTCTTTTTCACAGATTCCTCTTGAGCAGGTCCACAATTATCTGGAACT
This sequence comes from Bimastos eiseni, assembly GCA_959347315.1. Lineage (NCBI taxonomy): Eukaryota > Metazoa > Annelida > Clitellata > Crassiclitellata > Lumbricidae > Bimastos > Bimastos eiseni. The sequence continues at coordinate 2,071,788 of OY365811.1, forward strand.
CTTGCACCGGCAGCAGGACGAAGAGGAGGGAAGGAACGTGGAATCAGCCGTAGAATCGCCTGGTACCCTGACCTGTCTCGTTCTGAGTCCCGGGATTCCGGATCCCGGAGCCGACAAACAGCCGCAAGTCAATTTTCTGCCTGATGCGGACTCCCTGCTTAATCCAATCATTGAAACTACAGATGGTCTGACAAAGTAAGAATCCATCTGGAGTCCTTCCTTAAATGGTTTGATGGTTTTATGTGACCGATGGATTAGCGTCTAGATTGAAGGCATTGGGAGCTAACACAGACATAACTATTTTGCTATCTTTCATTGCATATTCATTAGAAATTGTATTTAACATCATTATTTATAGGCTAGTGCAGAGTAGATTTCTTGAGTAGACTTCTTGAAGAGGCTTCCTAATAAGTTTCATTGATAAATCGATCATATATCTTCGTTTACGAGACAAACTGTCACACTGCGGTTAGTTGCATGAGATGAGATTTCGTTGCCTTTGACATAATGGTCCAAGCATTGTTCATTTCTACGCTAGATTGTTATCTCTTTATTTTAGCTTTATCGGTAGCTTATGATTGATAATGAACACTGAAAGAATAAGGAATTCTAAAAGTTATTGATAACACTTGAGGAAATGAGGATAACACAAAGGAACACTTAAAGGAACAAGGAACACACACAGGCATTAGGAGCACTCGATGAGATTAAGGAATGCACGTAGATCACTTGAAGGACTAAGGAACATATGTTCTGTGAATTTTAGTTTGATGATTTGTTTCAGAACATCAACGGTCGTATGTTCCTCAAGTCCAGTGGCAGTCAACGCATTTTCCGCCTCCACAGGGACTAGCTCGGTAGGTAGACATCACTCACTCCTGGGAGGAGGACACTGGTGTTGGTGGGGGTGGTAACTTCCTAGGACAAAGACTGCCTTGGCCCAACACCAGGTATTTGCTGTTGTGGGTCCATCTACCTGGAAGGAAATTCTTTTACCCCTAAGGGCTAAGGTAACGACTGGTTTCTCTCTATTCTATAATCAATATGTGTTTGTTTATGTCTGTGCGTGGTGTCTTTCTGTGTGTAGTGTCTGTCTGTGTTTGTATCTGTCTGTGTTTGTCTATGTATGTCTGTGTCTGTGTGTGATCCATTATTTTCTTTTGTTGTTTTAGTCTAGGAAACGACCGTCTGAGACTTGTCTGTCGATCTGCATGTCTGCACCTAGTCCAACGCTTCCTTCATCAGAGACAGAGGCAAGTGATTGATTGATTGATTGATTGATTGAATATTTGATTGATTAAAGTGACAATACACCCAGCAGCATTTCTCAGCTGCCGTTGAACTCTCTAGAACCACATATGACTTTTAAAACTATTATTAATCAATCAATCAAAAAATCAATCAGTTGATTAATTACTATTTCTCTTGACACAAATGACTGACTGCTTGGCAATGTTTTTCAGTAGTTTTAGTTAGAGACAACTGTGATAACGAAGGTTACCCTCCTCCTTTATCCAGTCTTGGAACTGGCACTCTCCAATCTGCCCATATATCCTACTGTTCAGTTTTTCACTCAATGTTTGTGCCTTTTATTTCTGAATTGCATTTGTCAGAGTCCTATGTATCTTGCAAACTGATCTCGTGAGTATGACTTATGGCCTGGTTTTTGGTCTTCCTTCAATTGATATTTTTATGAACTAAACACAAGAAGTCATAAATAACAAAGAGTTTGACGTAAAAATTTGGTTTGTACATATTTCCCACTAAAAATGTCCATATAATGGATAATGTACAGGTCATTTATTTTGTTGGGATTGGCGTTACCTTAAATTAAACGTTAAAACATGCCAGGGTGTTTGTAGGAGGTGCTGCTGCAGACTGCATCACCGGACGAAGTCTCCCAGTGGTTGACCGACCATCGATTCTCCTCCTTCGTCAGCACTTTCCAGAACTTTGCCGGTAGGAATTTTGAGCAAATGCTCAGATTGGTTTGGGTGGAAAATTCTGTCTCCATTGGTGGAATGTGAATGATTTGTAGACCTGGCTTTTCTATGATCGATGAGTTTTCTCTGCCTCCATTTTCCTAAATTTTGCCTAAGTTTGGTTATTGATTTTGCAGTACAGACTATTGCTAGCATTTTGACTCTGTTTGCAGGAATAAACAACTTGCAAAGGAAGTGGTATGGTATATTATGCTCTGGGTAACTACAATCTTTGTTTTTGACCTTTCCAGGGGCTGACCTTCTAAGGCTTTACCGTGATGATCTCATACAGATTTGTGGATTGGCCGACGGTATTCGACTGTACAACACATTGAAGGCCAGGTCTGTACCTTTCATCCATAAGTCTGCAAACTTGTCAATGCTCGACTAATCACGCCCATGCGTTTTGTATATGATAATCGTAAATACAACATTTTCAAAAGTGCTGCTGTAAAGCTAAACTCAGGGAAGTGCACCAGATTGTTTACAAATGCTGGGCATTAGATTATTTACAGGTGCTGGGCATTAGATTATTTACAGGTGCTGGGCATTAGATTATTTACAGGTGCTGGGCATTAGATTATTTACAGGTGCTGGGCATTAGATTATTTACAGGTACTGGGCATTAGATTATTTACAGGTGCTGGGCATTAGATTATTTACAGGTGCTGGGCATTAGATTATTCCCAAGCAAATGAACTCTCACCTGGACATCTGATCTTAACATGTATGATTGTGTTTTTTATTTGTATATGTCTGTATGTATGTCATCACATGATTGTATGAATACATGTGTATTTGTGTACACATATGTGTATTTTTGCAGGCATGTATGCAGTATGTATATACCATGGACATCTATGCTATATATATATATACATATATATATATATACATATATATATGTATATATATATATACATAATATATATATATATATATACATTGAATATGCAGTGGTTACATTGGTGCATCTCCAAATCTTTAAACATGTAAAACTTGAGCCTGTCTGGAAAATCTTTAGCCGATATATTATTTTAATTATTCTATTTGCTATTAGGAGAAGCATAAATTACTGGACAGAAACTCATTTAGTTGACTGTCATCTGTCGTCTTCGTCTATCGTCTTCAAGTGTCTTCTTCATTCTGCGCTCATTTCTGTTTGACCTGACCCCATTTTTCATATGCATTTAGGTCGGTTCGTCCGATGTTGACCATCTATATTTGCCAGGCATCAAACGATATAGGTGAGTGACACAATTGAATCACAGTCAATTCTACTTTTACTTTTGAGCAATTGATTGATATCTTGATTGATTTATGATTATATGGCATTGCACATGCATAAAGGATGCTGGTTCGACACTCGCTTGCCCAAAAGTTTGACTCAACCTTCCATTCTCTATTGGGGTGGTGGTAAAGTGAGCAGCAGTTAGGATGGGTCAGCGCTTTGGTAACAGCTAGTCATACAGTTATAAATTCGACTCTTGTTAAGCATTTCATCATCTCGTTCTTCTGTGTCATGTGATCATACTTTGGTTTGAATGAACGAATGTTCTTCTTATTATTATTTTTTCTAGATTGATTGATTGATTGATTGATTGATTGATTGATTGATTGACTGACTGACTGATTGATTGATTGATTGATTTTGTTGAACAGATCGTTGCCCAGATATCAGTTGGTAACATAGAGAACAACCTTCGTCTTTCAGCGCTTATCTATGTTTATCCAGCACTTCAATGCAGTTGCTTTTGTAGCACCTTTTTATCAACAAAACCATGTGCTAGGACTAGTCATTTCCCCTAATTTAACAGTACCGGATCATGTAACATACTCGTTCCTGATGTCATTAAGAGAATTTTTTACGTTCTGGGGATTACTCCTACCTCGGTCAACAAAATTAAATTTTTTTTACATAAACAGATGCATTTACAATTTGACATGCACGCATACATGGAGTGCAAGCATTATGTCAGAAACTTACTACTTACTTTACATAGTCAATCAATCATAAAATACTTAAAACAGTGTATGCATGTTCACTTACGTTTGTCATAGAGCAAGGGAAAGCGGATACGAGCGACTTGTGCGTCAGTTGGGAGCAAAATCAGTCGTCCCCTGCTAGCAGTCGCTCCTCCACACCCAGTCCAACCCCGCCCTTCACCGACCAGGCCCCATCGACTCAGCCTGTGCTCGCGGTCTCGCCCATCGCTGTGCCAAACGTGTCGTGGTCCGTCTGCGCTGCCTCCGGTGCGTCACGCTCGGAGCCAAAAGAGGCGTCGACGCCGATAGTGCCGTCGCAGAAGCGCCAGATGTCGGAGAAGGACGATGACTCCAACGCTGGAACACTGACGGTGGTCAAGAAACAGAGGATGCAGAATCTCGAGCTGGCCAACCGGAAAGGTGAGGTTCCGCTGGGACGAGACGTTACAGTTACGCGGCCAACGCGGTGTGTTTAGGCAATGGTCTGTGTAACGTAATGTAATGTAAGCAAATATTTTTATGGCTAGTGCTCTCAGTGGACGTCTGTGCTTGGGCCAGAGAACAGGAATGTGTTAAGGCGTCTCCGTAACTCGGAAGGTGAGAGGGATGGTGATTCCAGGCGCAGGGACTGTGGAAGACGGTTCCAAGATGAAGGGCCAACATGGGTTGAGCTCATGCTTTGGGCCATAGCAGAGCGCATATGTGGAACAACCAGAGGGCAGCGAGTGGGCGATCGCAAGGAGGCCATTGAAGGTAAAGAGGACGCCATGGTGCAGTTTCAACTAATGTATGTGTTTAGGTTCTTTGGTTCCCTTAATGACCAAATGTTGTAGAACTTGATACTTAGAATAAATCATTTGACTGCAAGGAATGCTTTAACATGTCCTAAACTGGGTAAGTTCAGAGGTTATGCATACACATCTCTTAGGTATTGGTTTTAGCAAATATAATCAATTTAAAGGAATTTTTATTTGTGGTAAATTTAAATGAATTAAAATGAATTATTTGAAGAAGAAAATCATTATGGCATAGGGAGCTGTGAAGCTACTGTATGAATCAGGTTTTTGTGCTATTTTAAACGACTCCAATGTCTATACCTTCAGTCAAGGTGTTACGCTGTCATGAGAGGCAGATGTGCTTATGAAATGTTGAAGACTTTTTCTTGGCCTCGGCATTTGAGGGCAGTTGGCTGTCGGTAATCGTTCATGTGTTCATCCGCAGCTGTTGAGGACCGATTTTAAATGTGTGCAATAAACAGATGCTCTTGTTTGTCGTGCAGTGTACCAGGCTCTGTACCTCGATGCCCTGACCGAGCGATGTCTGGCGGAGAAGATTGCCGCGCTTTATGCCATCCTTCCGGCCCAGATTCTGGAAATCTTGGTCCATGTTCCCTCTGGTATTTACGTACTAGTCACGGATTTGGTGAGTTGTAATCTACCAGAATCTGTGTGCAAATATGTGTCTATCTGTCTGAATGGATAGTTGTATACATTTGAGATTATTAGATTTGTCGTTAGGCCTGTTTTGTGCACTATTCGTATTCGGCCGAATAGTCTGTCCAATTATTCGTAATCGGCCGAATAATGAAAATCACGTATTCAGTGCATTCCTAGTTACCATGTAGGGATGTTGAGCAACTCTTTAATTCTCAGTAGCTTGACTGACCTTACATGCATAATTAACACACTATAATAGCTACACAAGGCAGGCCTATACTTCAACTTAACGAAGACAAAGATAATGACAACAGCTGATTGGGACAGTTTCGAGATAGACGGAGAGGAAATAGAGGTGGTAACAAGCTTCACGTTCCTGGGATCATTAATAGGAAAAGAGGGAAAATGTGACTCAGAAATAAAGAGAAGGGTGGCGATAGGAAAAGCTGAAAGAGAAGGGTTGCGATAGGGAAAGCTGCAATGAACGGACTGGAAAAGATATGGAGAGACAAACATGTGAGCATAGACACAAAAAAAAGATTAGTGAGAGCAATGATCTTTCCTACAGTACGATATGGCTGCGAGACATGGACAATGACAAAGAACATGGAGAAGAAAATCAACGCATGCGAAATGTGGATATGGAGGAAGATGCAGAGAATATCATGGACGGAGAAGAAGACATACGAAGAAGTGCGCAGGAAGATTGGAGTCGAGAACGATGAGATGTTACAACAAACAGGGTTGAGAAGGAAGCTAGGGTTTTTCGGACATGTTATGCGATCAAATGGAAGGGAAAAGGAAATGATGCTGGCATGTGGAGGAGGAAGGAAGAAAAGAGGGTGCCCAAGGAAGAAATGGATGGATGTGATACATGAAAAAACTGAAATGAGCCTGGAGGAATTAGGAGATGCAACTTCGGACAGAAAAAACTGGAGAGGATTGGTCATGGCGGTCGCTAGATTTCCAAGAAATAACAGCACAAGGTGACAAGGTGAATAGCTACACAGCTCTCTTGTAAATCTGATTAGTTGCACTGTACCATGTTTTCATTCACCAAGCATTGGATTGTTCATCCACCAATATTGAATATTGCCAGCTTTGTGTGAAGATTAAAAATTTAAAACTTTCGTGATGGAATATAAAATTGACGTTTTCTTGGCAGTGTAGTACATTTGATTTTTGGTGGAGAAACTGGATTTGTATGGATTTATATTTTATTTCTTTCATTTGTTATGAGTCTTACTATTTGGTCTACTCACGAAGTTAACTGTGAATTTCAATACTATAGCTGAAACCAGCCAATATATTATATGAGGTTAATAGAATTGTCCTTATGTTAGCATATTTTCTTTATGTTAAGATTCATTCGAAACTTATTAATCCGGATAATTCAACAATCATTGTTAGTAGATAACACTTGCAGAGAAATTCGTAGTTATATCAGCTGTGTAGGTCTGAGAAAGGGAGAGGTCATGAGGTCAGGACTCCTGGGGCCTGCATAAAAAATTCTTTGGTATCGTTTATTTTGTTTGTTTGTTTGTGTGTGGGGTGTTAAAGCTGTACCATGGATATCTAGATTGTGTTGTTTTGTGGTTTCTGCTTTGACTTTGTGGTTGGCTGTTTTTAGGTTGTACAGAACATGAAAGATAACTCAAGATATTTTATCGAAACGGTGGAAGGTGAGCCAGTAATTTTTTTTTAGTGAACTTTTGCTGGTTTTATTTTTTAGAGAGTTCTAGCAATGCATTCTAGCTGTTTGGAGTTTAATTGTGAATTAAAAAGTTGTATCTGTAGTCACCTAATTTAATAAATAATTAATAGTCACCTCCTTCCACATGCCCAAGTTAAGACAGATTTATATAGCATCCCTTCAAGGTCCCTACTCAATGGCGTCACTGACACTTGGCATGGCTGCCTCTCGAAGTAGGGACTACAATCTGTCTTTATATTTTAAAAGATACACACTGCTCTTCCATTTAACTGATTAACATTGCCCTCGTCTTTTCTCCATACTTTTGACTAGTACTACTGTTGGCGTGACAGTCGCAGATTCTTGATCTCTTCCTGTCTTGTTGACCTCAGGCGAAGACAGACCGGGAAATTATCGCGTCATGCTGAAGTGCGTCGACAGCTTCTAATATCGATGGCGCGCCCGCTTCGTCTAGCAGACTTGTCGTGTACGGAGGAGAGAGAACGCGACATCTTTGCGATCGACTTCTCTCAGGAAGTTGCATTTTAGTGAGCGCGTCATCGCATTAGAAATCAGAGTTGTCGCAATCGTTAGCGTAGCCGAATGCTCGACTCTCTTTTTAACTCATGGATACACGTTCTGCCTGATGTATTGGTCTTATGAGTTGATCACTGTTTGTATATATTTATTTTTGGGATGTCTGTTTTATTTGGTGAGCGATAGGATGGTGGTTTGGGTGCTTGAACGTTGATTTGGGGATCAGGGGCTGAAATCCCTATGGAAGAGAGATATGAGAAAGTTTGAGGGGAAGACCACCAGGGTTGGGGTGTTGAACTGTCAATGTCGAAATCAGTGGTTGAAATCGTCATTGGGAGACAGAGAGAGATCTTTCAAGATATTTCTGTGCCCTAAGCGATAGATGATGATGATTGTCTAGTGCAGTGTTTCCCAAACGGTTGCGTGGAACCCAAGAGTTCCATGAGGTGAAGACAAGGGTTCAGCAGAAAACTTTCAGTGTGAACAATAAGCTTCAAGCAATTTAAAATAAATTATAATAAATTTTCATATAAGGCATTTTGCTTATCATCTGCATATAACTTTATATGAAGACAATTCGTATGTCATTGTCATCGATATTCGTTAATATTAAGCTAATCTGGGCCTAAAGCTATAATTGTCTGGATTCTTGGGCATTAGTACCTACAACAGAATATGTTTAGCTTTGGCAAAAAAATTAAATTTAAGATCAAAAAGGTTCCACTGCCAAAAAGATTGGGAAACTCTGGTCTAGTGGTTGGTGCACTGTGCTGTCGATGTAGAGATAAGAGGTTGAAATTCCCGTCCATAGCGAGAGAGGTGTTTCAAGATATTTCTGTTTTTCTAGGGCCCCAAGAGTACTCATCTGCTGAGAGAGTACATCAACTGTGCCATGTGTTGCTCTGTATTCCATGCACCGTGAGTTTTGATAATTTTAGAACTGATTCAGTAGTTATGTTCTTTATGCGTGGTTGGGAGAATTAATCTGTGTTTTTTGAAGTACTTGCAAACTGTGGATGATGGATTTACGACGCATGTAGTGTGTGCTTACATTCTGTGCATAAACCACAAATGTATTTGAATACATTTCTTTATAATATTTATGCATAGGATCATACGTTATGGGACTGCAAATAAATCAGACTGCACTTTAAGAGGTAATTATCCCGAAAAAGTCAATATTAAGCAGTACACACTAATTTTTGTTCAGAACATTGATGCAGGTGATCAATGTGTTCAAACATTTTTGACCTATAGCATCGCTCTGTATTAGGCAGACTGGCACATAATCCGGGAGTGCACAAACGGGTCCACACTGTATGTATACATACATAATTTACATATGTATGTATGCATATGTATACATACATATGTGTTTGCATACATGGTGTGTTTGTGTATTAATACTCTTAATGTAGCAGCTTTAAAGTGAATTTCAAAAGCGTGGTGTTATTGCTTAGGTGTCTGTGTTGCACGGTCGGACAACAGTTTTAAGAGAACAGTCGATTTGTAGTTTTTTTTAGATAATTTTTCTATGGTTGATTGACTGGTTTTCAGTGACTTTTAAACTGATTCGATGTCAATAATTATTATCATCATTGTTATCATCATTATTATTTCTATAATTATACAGATTGTTGTCAGGTTTCATTAATTGCTTTCGTACATTTGTTGAGAACTCTCCTCCAATGACCAACATCAAGCGATGTCGCTGAGCATTTGTGAGCGTAGGACTTGCTCGATATTCCAACACAGTATTATTCTCTGAGGAGTCTCGAACCTGTAATTACCAATCAGCTAGTGGTGCTACATAAATTTTCTTATGGTTTACCACTGGAATTGGCAAAGCATCCCATGGAATCTTTACTTTTAGATTCCTGTTGACAATTCAGCATCCCATCCCACCTGAATTTCTGCCGTCATTTCCCTTAATGTACCAGTAGTTCAGACTCTATCAACCGTGAACCTGGTGAACATTTCAATGTAATGGCAACACTGCTTAGCAAATTTGCAGTGGTATTTAGTTATGGTTGGTTGGTTAGCTGCAGTTTGATGACACTGTGTGATAACATTGATCATTAGAGTCGTCCTCCTTCTGTATCCAGGCTTGGGACTGGCACTGTCAGAGTGCCACGCCACTGTTCGACAATGCAATGTGGGGCCATCAGCGGCTACTCCGTACATCTCAGACGTCATCCATCAAAACTGTGCAACCTTGCAATCAGGGACTTTTCAAGACCTTAACGCAAGCACTTGAAAATTGTGCTCATGGTCTTTAGCTAAGGCAGGTTTCATAGTACCTTTGATTACATATATTTGAGGATGACATTATGAATGCTTTGATTGGCAAGAGTTCACGACTTGAAAACTTGAGACTTTAGTGAATAAAAATGAGCAAATACATTTATATTGCAAATATTTTTTATTTTAGATAGGTTTATGATTAAAACGCCCTTTATTGCCATAAGATGGAGTTAAACTGTGGATGTATACATAGACGGTGAACTGTGACCCTCTTTGGTATATACTGTTTGAATCCAGTGAATGCTGTTGGAATTCATCTCTTATTTCCTCCGTCTTGAGGTAGTTTCGGAGCGCGTAGAATAGTCGTCTGGGAATCTCCGCTTGCTGAGGAACTGTCCTCATCTGAACTGCTGCTGCTGCTGCTACTCACGCTTCTTCTGACCACGCATCTGATGCCAACGGTGCCAGAACTAGGCTTGTTTCCAAGCCCCGATTTGGGGTGCGCCGCGCCCTCGTTTGCCGCGATCTCTCTCTGCAGGGCAAGGGCGTCCCTCATCGTCTGAACGTCCGTCACGTTGAGCCACTGATCCTGGAGGTCTGGTCGGTTGAACGTGGAGTAGATCCCGGTGGCCAGGTCCTGGGTGTAGCGGGACAGTCGGACCGGCGATCGGAACATGTTGAGGGATCCCGATGGGTGACTATGGCAGTCTCCCTCGGTGACCCCGTCGTCCTCTGGACCACTACCGACGAATGAACTCAGACGTGTGGTTCTTGCCGGGCTCGAGCTCTGCGGGCGCCTCAGCTCCCCGGGCATCGAGACCCTCCTGGAGGCAACGAGACGCTGTCGAGCGGACGCGTCCGGCGTCTGGGGCAGAGTGTCGAGGCCTCTGACCGTGTCCCTGACGAAAGAGTGGCTGAGACGACGCGGAGGTGGCGGCGGTGGACCACAGCGACCGTGAACGGGTCCAGGAGAACGGAAGACATCTTGATCGTCCTCTGGTATTTCTTTTGTGGAGGTTTCCGCCGTGTGCCAGTGACCCCCAGCGCAGCGGTGTCGCCCAGTGGAATGCTTTGCGGGAAGCGAGTCCTGTCCAGCTTCGGGCATCCGCTGACCTCCGGAGGAAGGGTGATGTCCTGTGGATGGTTTGCCTGGGGACCTGTTTGACCATTGACCGTTCTCACCTTGGTTCCCACGAGGGGCGTTGGCGTGTCTGACCGGGCTGACCATCTGGACACTGTCATCGTTGGTGTCCGAGGTCCAGTCTGATTGACCGATGGTCATCGATGACCGCTGACCAGAGGTAGGTTCTGCTGTATTGGACTGGACTGGTGACGGTTCAGCCCGTCGCCAGACGGGTGAGTCAGGTGGTTGGGGAGGTAGTGGAGCAGGGGGTGGAATTGCGTCTGGGGGACCGTATGGGTACTGGGTCTGAGGGGGACCGCGTGAGTCCGCCTTCTCAAGAGAACCGTTTGAATCTTCAGGTTTATGCTGGACTTTCGACTTGCGAGGACTATGCTGATGGTGCTTCAGACGAGGACTGTCTTGCAAAGATCCTGTAAATATACAAACGTATGCAAATGTAGTGTAATCGAGCATTTATATAGATCTATGAATAATTTATGTCCTACAGCTAAAGCGACTGGAAAAGGTTCCTCTACAATAATTTCCAAATGGCGTTGTGGCAATCAGTTATCTGCGCACAGGTTTGCAGCTGACGTAATCGTAATCTCAACAATTCCAATTCGCCCACAAAAAGCGAAGTAGCGGGAACCAGCTTATTCATAGCTTATTCACAGACGTACTTCCGGTCCTTGATCACATTCGATGTCATTTAGGTTTACTTATACACCAGCACTTTAAAGATTTCCTGATCGATCCAGTACCCTGGGTGTGGATAACATCTGGCCCATTTATGTGTGTTCGGCATTCCGAAGTCGGATTTCGTAATATCTGCAGAGCTGCTTTTATTTCAAAAACCAGTAGTTCGATTAAACGATCACCGGAAGCCACTGATCGCACCGAAAGTGCACGCAAATACTTACTTCCGGCGTCTGAGGCACGTTCGCTTGTCACGTGACAG
>OY365811.1:2086246-2093746 GCA_959347315.1 Bimastos eiseni
GTCAAGGCGTTTGTGTACTTCTGAATTAATTCTGAGAAGGGCAATATCAAATTACCGTTGGGCACTTATGGGCACTTGGAAGCTTAGCATAGAATTAAGGATGGGCGATGTCAAAGCCGACTGTATTGTATATGCAAAGATCATGCATACGAAAGCATAGGTAATTATCTGTTGTGCTTAAATTGTATTATTGGTCTCGACGTCAATCGGTATTGATCGCAATTGACTGACCATCTGATCGCACGCCTTCCTCGCTATTCCTGCATCTCCACTTTCACCTTAACACCCTCCCATGCATATTCACTTTAAAACTTTGATAATTACCATTACGATGATCTCGGGTCGTCTAACATCAAACAATTTTATTCATCTCAACATGTATACTCGCTATCTTCCTTCCTTCCTTCCTTCTTTTCACTGTCTTGCTTCGCAATCTCTCGGAACCCACTTCCTTCCAGCATACTTAAGGGTTGGTCATCCTCTGAGATTCGCAACGCTGTGCCATAGCTGTAGACAATGTTGCCTTTCCACGTTATCTTAAAACTGCCTTTCTAACATGTTGTGCGCACTTGAAACGTGATTATGCTCTATATAAATCTATTTAGCGACTAGTATGTGGCATCAGACGGCCCTCCTCCATTGTCCACGCTTGGGACTGGCACTGTCAAAATGCCAACAGTGGCGGAATTTCTCATCAAGTTGTACTACTGTAAAGTGTAAGCCGTAAAAGGCGCTACATAAATGTCAAAATGATTGAATTGGATGAATGTTAGATACGGTGCGATAAGCACGCAACCAAATATCTATAGCAAGCAGAGGTGTAACAAGCGGGGAGGCATAGAGGCACCGCCCGCCCCCCCCCCAGTTTAAAAACTGGAGGGCAAAAGCCCCCCCTAGTTTTAGTGCTCAGTGCCCCCCATGTGCCTCCCCAAATCGGTTCTTTTTATGTTTCTCCGATGGCTTTTTAAGATGACTTTTGTTAAAATAATTTGTGTCCCCCATTTTTCAAATTTCTGGGGGGCAAAATTCAAAAAGTGGGGAAAACAAGTTTTGCCCTTCGCGCAGTATTTTAGAAATTATTTCCCACATCTTTCAAAACCTTGTTACACCTCTGATAACAAGCACCGATAACCAAACACTATAGTAAACAGGTGAATGAGGATATGATGGAGCTTATGTAGGCCTATAATACCTTGATGCAGAGTTGTATGTCTTGAATGGCTTCTCGTACATCGCGGGTCCTTTCGAGGTTCTGGTCTCTGAGTTGACGCCACTCCTGCTTCAGTCCGTTGATCTTTCGGTTGATGAGGCTGATCGTACGATGCATCTCAGACTCAGCACGATGGTCCCTTCTCACGGGACCTAGGTAAGGACCAGAAGGATGAAAGTCAGAGTACATAGGCTAGACCGAAGAATAATAATTATATCCTTTGATGATGATGATGATGCTGATGATGATGATGATGACGACGACGACGATGATGATTGACAGAGAGAGAGAGAGAGAGAGAGAAAGAGAGAGAGAGAGACAGACAGACAGACAGACAGAAACATATACATGAAGACATAGAACAAGATGTGGAAATAGACAGAGACAGGAACAAACAAACAGAAGCATAGAAATAGATACTGAAAGTAACAGACAGACAGACAGACAGAGATAGGCAGAGACAGACAGACAGACAGAGACAAAGAGAGAGATATATATAGGCAGAAAGAGGGACACAGCCAGAGAAATCTTCACGTACCTTCAGCCGGTCGCGGAATCGTTGCTCCTTCCGGGCACTGAAGGGAACTGCCGGAAGTGACGTCATCGTTCTTCGTCCGTCCGTTCGTTTCCGGTTGGGTGGCGGGGGTCAATTGGAGGTTATTTTGGAGCCAGTTAGTCAAGGTCATCAATCGACACTCCACCTCATGCATTCGTCTCCTGTTAAGAAAATGAAGACACGGTCAGGTATACGCCCATCATCATCGTCGTTGTCATCACCGTTACAATTACCATAACAGCAACAGAAGCGTTACAATTGTAATTCTCGTTTCCTGGTTTCCGTTAGCGTTACAATTACAATAATCGATATCATGACCATAACAGTCAGTTTTTCAATTGCAATGGTCGTTACCAGTGCTGTTACAATTACCACAGCAGTTGCAGTAGCTCTACAATTGCAATTAAAGTCTCGTTTTACAATAACCATGACCCTTTACACTACAATTGCAATTATTGTTACCGTTACAATTGCAATTACCACAGCAATTACACTTGCGTTACAATTGCCATCATCGTTACCATAACCGTTACAGTGACACTGGCCAGTCTTGTAGTAGTACCTCGATTCATTGTCGAGTTCTGTTGGCACCTCACTTCCCGTTGGACTGATCCTACCCACAGCAACAACCTCTGTCCATGAACAAGCAGGTGCTTGGACGGTTGACTCAGCCTCCGATGGACAGATGGACAGCGGCCTTCCTTCCGTTGGCTGCTGCGACAGGTGATGGCAGTGATGCTGGGCGTCTATGACGTCACAACAGATGGAAGACGGGAGGTAGGCGACGGAGTGATGGAGATGATGATGGTGGTGATACTGCGATGTCAGACCTGAATGGAAACGTCCAATCAATCAGAATTTATATGGCGCCACTTTTAAAGCCCTGTACTCAGTTAGTAAGCAAATGCGTACGTAGGTAGTCAGATCAAATTCCTTAAATGAATTAATGAAAAAGTTCAGAAGTAAAAGATAGTTGGAGAAAGGATGTGAATGGGTTTATATTTATGTAACCTCGTGTATTTGTTTTCGTTGTTGTAATGATAATAATGCTTGGAAATGTAGTCGTTGTTGTAATGATAATAAATAGTAATGCGTGAGAAAGTAGTCGTTTTAATAGTGATCACGATACGTGATCATGTTGCAGTTAGTATAATGATAATACCTGAAAATTTGGTCGTTGTTACAATTGATCATAATGATGAAACTGCAGTAGATGTTACAATGATAAAACGTAAATTTGTCTTCGTTGTTGCAAGCGTATGTATCAACGTAATATTCTCATTTATGTAGCGCCTTTCAAAACCTCACACAGTTCGTTTTCCTTGCCTGGTTGGATCGCTTGACCAGCGTCAGAAACGGTCATCCGTTTCTCGTCCAGTGATGATGGACAGCAGACGTGACCAGATGACCATCGCGGACAGATGTCCAGTCCGTCGGACGCTGCTGACCAGTGGTCAGGCGGCTGGTCAGCTCCGGAATCGACATCAAAAAGGCGAGGAGAGTTGGGTACACGATTTATCTGCATCGATGTTCACAGAGAAAGATATAAGATCACATCATGCCACGTCATGTCACATCATACCATATACTTATACGGCTACGGCTTCGTATGGCTACTGTCGTTTGATTATAGGCGCCGACTTTAATTTTGAGCACAGGGGCACAAATAATAAAAAAGTGTAAAACATGCCTTGGGTGTCAAAGCACAATCGTTACAACTGTTGAACTGATTAAGTTAAGTCAATCTGCCAAATAGTACTATGAATCTTCACCTTATCTATATACGTAACGTGGCTGTTCACTGTTAATTGTTTTATTAACAGACCTTGTGTAGTATCATGCATACAAGCACATTAGATAATTAGCATTACCATTAACCACTAACATTGCCAAAAGTTACCGGGGCAAAACCATACTTTTGCCCTGGTACCTTCCAAACTACAGGGGCAAAAATCCTATTGCCTCTGTGGAGTCGGCGCCTATGCAAGTTTTGATGGTTACTGGTTCAACCTACAGGGTTTCACAAGTGGCTCAAGTCTGTCTTCCTTATAAATCATGACTGACCTGGGAACGTTCCTGGTGGATACTTCGAGGGACGCTATACAAGTACTCAGAATAAGAGTCCACTTATTTCCTCCAATTTCAGGTAGGTGGGATAATGTTTAAGTCTTATGGGGGTAATATCTTGCCTTCGTAACACTGGGGACTGGGGGTTTGCCTCCTCATTCAGGGGGGAGATATGACGCCCCTGCTCAGAATAAATGAATGAATGAATGAACGAATTTGTGCATGAATGAATATGCAATATCTTATACATGTTACATCATTCCATGTGTCACATAAATACCATAGTACGATATATATGGTGCTATACATAGCCTTATTATGACATTTTATCGTATACCATAATACCAATATACCACGCAACCATATTACAATAATATACCATAGTTAGACGGATAAAAACAATGTTGAAATGTGTTTTACAATTGAAATCAAGAGTTTAACGCACATAAGGAGCAGGATAGGCCCTATTAGGCCATTTAGATCTGTCCCCAACCAAAGGTCAAGAGTTTAACTCACATAAGGCGTCGAGTAAGGCCATTGTCCTTCGTATTGTTGTCGATTTGGGGGAATTGACCAATTGGATGGTGTGCTGTAGATGGACAGACGGTCACCAGGCATTTTAGACGACGGCTGCTGCTGCTGTTGTTGCTGCTGAGGCAGAAGTAGGAGGTCGATTGCCGACTGGTGGATTCGTGAGCTCTGGACCGTGACGGGCAGTGGTACGAGGCCAGCCTGTCCTCTGTCGACGATCTTCAGAACCGACATGTCGCCTATCTCTCTGGATTTAGCACAAAACGAACCGATAATTAAGACGGTGATGATGATGATGATGACGATGACGATGATGATGATGATGATTGGGTATGGTGGTGGTGATGGTGGTGATGCAGTGGTGGTCACTGGTGGTGATAATGATAGCGATGATGACGGCGATGATGGCGATAGCAAGAACGACCGACAATGAAGCGCGTCTACATACCTGACGTCATCCATTTCGTAGAAGACGTTGACGGCGGGGTCTAGGGTGTAGATCGTAAGGTCGGCCGATTCGGTGAATGACGTCATCGTCAGGATGGCGGGAAAAGCGCGGACGAACATGGCGCGAACTGTGTCCAATGACGTCACTTGGTTGGGCAGACGACAGCGCTTCGTCTCACCGCGGTATACGAGAAACGCATGACCTGCATTATCAGAAGGTCGGGCAACATATGAATGCATTAGCCATACAAAAGCATGAGCCATATAAAGGCATTAGCCATACAAAGTCGTTAGCCATACAAGGGCATTAGCCATACAAATGCAACAGCTATACAAATGTAATAGCCATAGAAATAAAAAATGCATCATAAAAAAGCCGAGTCCCATACGATGGCACAGCCAGGCATAGCCCTAAAAGAGCATTAGCCACACAAAGGCGTGGGTCATATAAAATCATTGGCCGCACCACAAAAGCCAGAGGTGTAACAAGGTTTTGAAAAGTGGCGGGGCTTAATAAAAACATATTGCGCGAAGCGGAAATTTTTTCCCCCTCATTTGTTGAATTTTGCCCTCCCAGAAATTTGAAAAATGGGGGCACAAATTATCTGAACAAAAGTCATCTTAAAAAGCCATTGGAGAAACATAAAAAGGAACCGATTGGGGGGGAACATGGGAGGGCACTGAGCACTAGAACTGGGGGGCATTGCCCCCCAGTTTTTAAACTGGGGGGGCTGCCCCCTGCTCCCCGTTTGTTACACCTCTGATTAAGGCATCATCCGTACAAGAGCATTAGCCACAAAAAGGTACTAGCCAGACAAAAGCAGCTATTTATTAGTCTATATGGAAATCTGGAAAGGCATTTGCTATACAAAGGCATATGGGTCTTACATCACCAAGGTTTCATCGTGTATGGTCGGCTACTCCTCCGTTGGAAGGGACAAAATATAGTTTAAATGTGCAATGAGTGTTGCCATTGTCAGAGGCATTTGTAGCCATGTAAATGCATTGGCCATAGCAATACATTGGCCAATCAGAGTGATTGGCCTTGAGAAGCGTTGGTTGTACACAAGTTCAGTTAATTCAATAAATGCGCTGGTGCTCTGCTTCGCTTATGGCTTCAGAGCAGCTTCGCCAACTGATGTGGTTTGTTCCTTCCTAGTGACATTTAACATCATATTATAGACCAAGCGCAGAGAGCGCCTCTGAGCAGATTTAAGGGGTGCTATATAAATGCTCGAATACATTTCATCAATTTAAAAATTTGGATTTGTTAAAAACGCGTATATGAACCGTAATCGCAATCGTAATCTCCAAACATCTAAAGCGCCACTTGAAAGCCAAGCGCATGCAGGGCACCAGCTTATTCACGAGCGGTTGTATGTTAATGAGTCGTACCTAGGGAGCGATCAGCTGAGCGGCTGAGGAGAGTGTGTATAGGATGGAGAGGAGAAGATGGGTTGCCGCCGCCGCATCCAGCAGACGATGCCTGATACTGCTGCTGCTGCTGCTGGTGGTTGAGTCGGTTTCTACTGCTGCAGCCCTGAATGAAGGAACGTCGATAAGCCGATCGTATGCGCGCCTGGAAATCGATGGAGGACGATGAGGACGAGGCGCAGGGATGCGGAGGCTGTTGGTGGTGATGGTGACGGAGGGTGCAGATGCCCGGTTCATCTCCGATCGGTTGCAGAGCCTGGGCGCAGCCACTGCGATGGCAGATCGAACCGATGGGACATTGGACGCAGTTGCTGTTAAACGGCTGTTCAAAAACACATCAGATGATGATGATGCTTTGCTGCAGTTGATTTTAAAGTATTCGCCATTTAGGAATACGGCGCTATATAACCTGGCGACTAACTGACTGAGAAGACAGAGAGGACTTATGATGTCAAAATGTTCGACAATTTTGCGGTTTCCAAAATGGCGCTAAGCAGCGCTATTATACGAATGAGCAGATTAAAAATACAGAAGCAAACAAACAAACAAACAAACATGCGTACATACATGAACGTAAGGAAGAATAGAAACAATTGTATTGTATTTGATTTACATAGCGCCTCTCACCAAATGACTAGTCAGAGGCGCTCTCCGCACTGGCCCATTGTGATGTTAGACGTCAGTTTTAACGAGTAATGTCATAACAATGTCAGACAAATTTGCATATTTCCATGCTTGCGTCCATAATAGGCCTACTACATAAATGACATATGTAAATTTGCACATTGCTTGCTTGTACGCATTATTCAATATGATGGGCTAGAGTGTAATGGAATGTATTGTAATGTAGGGCCTAATGCAATCCTCGATGATTGCCCAGCGCCCGTAAAGGCCACGTCAGGGAGACCAGCTCATATAACTGCAGTTTGACGATACCTCTGCTAAGAACAGCTCAAAGCTGTCCTTCCAAGTTTAACTAACGACCTCCGTAGCGCACTTAATACTTAACAAACGGCAGATAAGTAATCACCCGGCGACCGCTTGGAGCGCTCTGCACACATCCCACTCCCCTTCTCAATGCATCGTACTCAGATGCGCTGGTATAGTTTCCCTTCTTCCCCAGGATCACAACCGGATGTTATCGTATATCAAACATACACATTTTATGCGTTCGCTATCGAATTCTCCCACAATCCATCGCACCGGAAGTGTGCAAATATCGCCATGCGTCATTTTGGCGTCTATTAAATCACCC
>OY365811.1:2098746-2141246 GCA_959347315.1 Bimastos eiseni
CACATCGTTCCCGTTAAATTTTATCCCAGCGCTCTTGAGGTGAGTGTAAGCTCGTAATTGTAATCGTAGGCTCCAAATTCCTGACGCCGGTTTATTCGCCAGAGTTGGGTCTGGTCTGATGGTCTGTTGAGTGAGATTGAGTAATCTGTTTAGTATGAGATCTTGGAAGAAAATGATTTTCCGTGTTGTTGATCTTAATCGTAGCCTAATCGCAAACTCCAAGCTTCTAAAGCGCCACTCGAAAGCCAAGCGCAGGACACACTATTGTTGTTGCTTATTAGTGATATACAGACAGACAGTCGTGATTGGTCTAGCGAACGTCAATTGGTCAACAATACAAAAGCAATAGCAGAGGAATGCAGTACAAAAGAGCACACGAGAGAGTAGCCATTGATATGAAGGAGCGCTATATAAATGTTATAATACACTATATTACTTTACGTTGTGCAGAATAATAGAAAAGAATAGAAGCAGAAGACGGCGATGTAATGAAGCTGTTGATGATGATGATTATAATTGGCATGTTGGTGGTGTTGGTGATGAGGATGACGATGATGATCATGATGACTAAAAGTTCGACGATGACGACGATGATGATGATGAGGACGACGACGATGACGATAACGATGACGATGACGATGATGATTATGATGTTGACGATGACTATGACGATGATGATGATGAGGACGACGACGGTGATGACAATAGTAAGTAGGTTATGGTCGATTGTTGATGCATCTCATGCCTCCAATCCATCATCCAACTGTTACGACAACATGGTCTCCATCCCATCCCACGGGCGTTGCAACCATAAACCTCGGTTTCATCCCCAATCAATTGCCTTCTGCTGTCTGGAATTATGTAGCGCCATACGTGTCCCACGAGACACTGCTCATGTTCGTACTCCTCATATGTATGTATCGAAGGAGTGTCGGAGCTGCTCCGAATCGCTGCGGCCGACATGTTTATGGGTCTCTGTGGTCCACGTGGCAACAGGGCGTGTGTATGACGACGGGGCCCCTGGCATCTGCCCCCGGCCGTCTCGGTTCAGGTCGGCTCCAGTGGTACTGGAAGAGAGCCGTGGGGTCGGATCAGGCGGGAAGAGATGGGGAGGCAGAGAGGCAAGGAGGTAGGCAATCACGCACGCGGCTTGCAAACAGACAGGCAGATACTCACACAGACACACACAGAGGCAGGCAGGTAGACACGCAGATATCTAGACAGGCAAACCCGCTGGAAGATAATCAGTTATGCAGTCGTTCAGTCATTCAGTCAGTCAGTCAGTCAGTCAGCCAGTTATTCAGTTATTCAGTCAGTCAGTCAGTCAGTCAGTCAGTCAGTCAGTCAGTCAGTCAATTAGTCAGTCAGTCAGACAGTCGGTCAGTCGGTCAGTCAGTTATTCAGTCAGTCAGTCAGTCAGTCAGACTGCACCACTCTTCAGACAACCCGAAGACTTGACTCAGACTTCGAGAACAAACCGATGCCCTTTGCTTGACTTTCGAGAGGCGCTTTAGAAGGTTGGAGATCACGATCATGATTAGAAAGTTTTGTTCGTTTAATTCGCGAGATGGAGCCGGCAATTCACGCCCCACGTGAACGCGCATCAAAGCCTATTATAAGCAAGATTGTATCAGTTGAATGGTTTCGAAAACGCAGCCTATGTGTACGCTAACACAGGGTCAGCTGAGCTTGATGCAATCGGCCTGATTGTGACCAAATGGCTGCATGCCTAGGAGTCAACAAGTCCGTTGATAGGCCACAATGAGGCATGTTTCTAATGGCAACAGCTGATCGAGTAATAGGCCGGCCCATTATACTATAGCCCGAGAGTTGAATGATGTTGCTCGGCTCAAGGAACACTAGCTATAAGGTCCTTCGTAACTTCGAGTTACAAATCGGCAAAAATGAATAACATCAATTTTATGTTCCATGTTTTCGTGTAATAAAATTGCATTAAAAAACTATCTACGGCATGCAAGCCTATAATATTATAATGTGGCTTTATCGATCAAATTCAACAAGAGGGTCTGACGCAGAGTAGGCCTATGAGCCTACTACTAACGTTCGAAGCGCAAGGCCTACAGATGACACTCATAATTACCATTTATTATTTTTAGGCCTCTATTATTATTATTAGTATTATTATTATTATTATTATTATTATTATTATCATTATCATTATCATTATTATTATTATTATTATTATTATTATTATTATTATTATTATTATTATTATTATTATTAGTGAATGTCTTCAAATCGTTTGAGACTAAATCCAGAGAAACCTGAATTCATGTGGCTGGGAACCGAGCGCGTACGGCTGAAGATTGACAGTGAGCTGCTTCGTGTGTCGTTCCAAAACTGGAACTTCCGGTCCGTGGTACGGGACTTGGGAGTACTCCTGGACGAGGGCCTGTCATTGGAGGAGCACGTCAACGACCTCTGCAGCAGCGCATGTCCTGCTTCTACCAGTTGCGTCAGATCAGGGTCATACGGCGCCACCTGCGTGCTGCTGCGACTCTGGTGCACTCATTTGTGCTGACTCGATTGGATTACTGCAACGTCATCCTCGTCGGTTTGCCAAAATACCGTGTACACCAACTGCAGTTCGTCCTAAATTTTGCCGCAAGAGAAAGTTCTCGCCAATCTCGGCCTATATGAGGGACAGGTTACACTGGTTACCGGACAGAATCGTCTTCAAGATCGACCTCATGGTGCGTTCGTCGCTGGCTGGTACCGCCCCGGGATACATTTGCAACCTGTGTATTTCAGTTGCCAGCCAGTCGGGGCGTCAGTCCCTGGGTTGTGCGTCTCGTGGGGACCTGGTCGTCTCGCGCTCTCGTATCTCCATGCGAGCAGACCGCGCCTTTTCGTGCGTTCGACCGTTTCGTTGGAACTCCTTGCCGTTACCAATTCGGAGTCTTCCATCGTGTATAGCACAGGAAGCATTTTCTGGACTATTGAAGGCGCATTAATTTCAGAACTGTTAGGTGGCTTTGGTAAGCGCCCTCGTGAGGTTCTTTTAGGGCGCTATATAAATGTTCAAATGCATACATACACACAGTGTGACGAAAATCTATGACTTACAGAAGGCAATCGAAAACTTAACAGCTCTGTCAGAAATTAATCCACATTCTGCTCTTCTTTTAAGCCAAAAATCACTTCAATCCTCAATCGACCATCACAACAAAGCCCAACTATTTGAACTTTTTCCTCGGCATAATATTCAGCTGACAACGCAACCCTGGAAATGAATTTCTTATCTTTTCTTGCATACCCCTTGGCAACAGCTGGCGTACCCAGAGGTGGCAATCCCGGGGAGTCGAGGAGGACAAGTCTCCTCCACCTGTTACAGAGAGGGGACACATTATAGGTGTGTCCCCCACATTTCCAACCCCTCTCATTGGGTGTCCCCTCACCTGTCAAACGAGATCACCGCCTCTGGGCGTACCCATAGCCGTACCACCGGTTGGGGACCGCTGGCCTCTAGTCTTGAACCTCCCCTTGGTGGCCCATCCTTGACCCCTTCACCTCCATATATATATATATATATATGTATATATATATATATATATATATATATATGACGCGATTAATAACGTTCTTTTTGAATAAACAGTTGGTCTGCGTTCAGCATTGAAGTGCTATTCCTCGGAATTTGAGATTACGAATGTGATTAAACATTCGGGACAAAGGCTGTCGAAAGTTGTCATCGCCACTCAGCAACGCATAGGCCTACGTGGCTGAGCCTGAATTGTCATTTTTTCAGGACAGTGTGGTGGCTACGGAGCCCCTAAAGGCACATGAATGAAGAATATTTTAACTCGTGCGCACGAGATACAAACTCGTTCCCACGACTTCCTAAGTCGTAGGAACGGGTTAATATCTCGTGCGCACGACTTAACAACTCGTTCCCTCAACTTAATAAGTCGTGCGCACTACTTATTTGACCAATAGCAGACCGACTTTCTGTGCCGTAAGAAAACTTCTATTTCGGGGATATAATGGCGTCGCTGCAACAATTGGCAACGAAGTAGTTTGAAATGAGACAACGGCGATTTGTCGTTTTAGCGTCCCAAATTCCAACAACTCATACGATAAATCGCGGGTATACCTTTATCTGATATTGCCAGTATTTTTGCTCTGTCAATCTGAACATCACTTTCATTTTCGCTATCATAATCGCCTGCAGAGTGATATCCCCAGTCTTGGACACGCTCAGCGTACAAACGGTATCACGAATAACGTAGCTTTAAATGCCTTCCCTCTAGGCCAAAGTCTTCCACACCACATATCATACACCCCTAGTAGTAGTAATCGTAATCTCTAGACTTCTAAAGCGCCACTTGAAAGTCGGTGTGCTATTTGTCAAATAAGTCGTGCGCACGACTTAATAAGTCGAGGGAACGAGTTAATAACTCGTGCGCACGACTTAGTAAGTCGTGGGAACGAGTTGTTACCTCGTGCGCACGAGTTATATCTCGTGCGCACGAGATAAAATATTCTTCTTTCATGTCCCTTTAGGGGCTCCGTAGGCGGCATCTGTAGGCTGTAGCGAAGCAGAATAATCTCAAGCGAAAACTACCTTCAATACGTGGATAAACAATTGAATGATAAATAGGTGTATCTTCTTAACAACATAGATCAACATAAAGCGTCATGAGTTCGTTATTGTCACGCGCATAGTCAGAACAATGTATGGGCCAAATATGTAGACCTATTATGCGAGTAGAGTACGTTAGGGCCTATACAATAAGCAGGCCTACGCCTATTCCGATGTTTAACGAGTCACGACATCTTATTGCTGCAAAGACCGTTCCTGTTTATAAGATTTTTGACGAAGACTATTTTTTCAGTTCACTATCACATGACTTTCGTCATCAGTTTTTTTTCAGAGCAGAAAAAAACTTAGATTTCCCTTCACTGTAGGCTATATTTACAAACGCCAAATCCAGTGAACCAAAGATGCTATGTGAACGTCATTGATCACAATTTCATAAAATTTAGAAATTTTGACTCTTAATAGAATAAAACGTAGGCTAATATTTTTAAAGATTATTTTGTTGATCTCTACCTATTTCCCATCCGTTACCTCCACTTACTTTGTTACTAGGCTCAGAGGCGGTGATCCTGTGTGACAGGTGAGGGACACTCAACGAGAGGGGTTAGAAATGTAGGGGACAAACATATGACGTGTCCCCTCTTTGCAAAAGGTGGGGGGACTTGTCCCCTTCGATCCCCGGATCGCCGCCTCTGACTAGGCCTAATCAAATTCTTTCAACTCGTTAAATTTTAATTACTTATTGTCAGAGCTGTGACATTATCTTTTTCGTGCGATTATATAGGCTTCGCTGCCTGATACTTGGTGTCCAAATTAGGTAGTCTACTACGAACACTGCAAACTAATTAGACCTAAACCCCCGTGGACTGTTCTTCCTTTTCTTTAATTCTTCGGCTACGTAATACCAACCATAATAAAATAAATAGATATGCTAATCGAATCACAAGTAGCCGATTACTTTATAAGCTTTTAGATGGCGCTGCATATTCACAATGACGTCATATTAGCGAATCTTAAATCGCCTTTACATGTTATGCCTTTTGTGTTATTGAAAATAAAGTTTATATTTTGAGTAAATTAAGTGTAACAAATATTTTTTCTCGTGAGACTATTATTGAATTATACTGCTTTATATGTGTGGTAGGTGACTTTTGTATCTCAACGTCTAATTTGTTTCTAACTGAGCATATGGAAACAGGTGTTTGGGAGTTTGGATATCGTACTCAATAAACGTTGTTGACGTTAGCCGGGTAATAAAATTAGTAAGTAGCCTTCGATCGCATGTGACAATTAGACGTAAAAAATTACTCAGCTATAAACGGTTGTTGCAGTAACGACGACATAGATGCGAGGGTGAGAGTGCAATGTAGGGGTGCTCAATTTTCAGGACGTCGTACGGTATCTTTTTGGCATGCCTGCGGTGGCTGCGCGGGTGGTGACCATGTTTTCTAATGAGAACAGTAACCCTGACCCTTACCGACAATCACGACGCCTGTAAACTTACTCTAACCGACTTTCACGTCGCCTATAAACCTGACCGAAAATGGGTTTCGGTATATATATATATATATATATATATATATATATATATATACACGCACCCAGATGCTGCACTTTCGCCAATGCCAGCCGTGTTAGTCTAAGTCTGCCCTCTGAGTGTAGTATATAGCAAATATACTTATATAGTTGCTGAGTTGGGCAAAGAGCGAATTCAGCAATAAAATTTTCGATTCCATAAAAGACAGACCAGAAGGGACACTTGTAGATTATTAAGCTGGGAACGAGAAGCTTTTGTCCATAAATGAGGTTTCTAAAGATTTAAAATGTTGCGAACTTGACTAATAAGGTTGGTAAAGTGCAGCCATTTTATCGACTGGGTCATTCAATGTTTTTGCAATTTTACTACAGTGTAGTTTTAAATCTGTCTCTTGGTACCTTAACCATGATAATAACGATGCTAGTGAAGTAATTAGATTTAATTAGATTGCATCCTCTCTTTTCATCTACTTTGATGTTATGCTATCATGCATTGACTGAATGACTGACTTAATGTATACACTTAAATCATTTCCTTCCGAAGAATGCAGTCGTTGGAGTCTTAAGGGATGTCGGAAGAGAAAACGCCTGCACAGACAGAAGACGCGGTCACAGTGCTTCCTCCTCCAACTGTCGACATGAATCCAGTCGATCTGCCAGTCCCAAAGCCCACCACAACTGGTCCGAAAGAAGGCAAGAAGTTTTACATGTGACTCATATATGTGCATGATCAAATCTCAGTATAAAGTCTTAAGCAACATCTATTCTTCCACATACCCTACTGAACTTAACTGTGCCATCACCCATAGTGTCTACTGTGCCAGTTGGTGCCAGTCCCAATCCTTGGAAAAAGAGGAGTGGATTGGTGGTGAACCTGGTGGCCATGAGATGTCATTAAACATGGGGCACTACTTCTGAACTTTGCAAGGGGGACATTAGGAAAGTTGAATAGTATTTTGTATTATATTCTTTTGTATTTTCTGTTCTCCTGCTGCTTGAGGCTGCACTCTGTGCATTTAGCGACATTCACATATGGTTAAGAAATTAGCGATTGTAGTATTGTTTTTAAAAGATTCTGTGTAGGTTTTATATCCTGATCCATGTAAATTTTGACTTCAGACAGCCTGGAAAGGAGCCAGAAATAGACTCATAGTCTCAGAACTTTCTATTTCTTAGTGACTTTCAGGAATTTGGATATCGAAATGCTCTTTGCCATTTCTGTTTGACCTTGCGTGCATTAAAAGTATTTGTAATATGCTATTAATAAAATGAATAGAAATGTCATTAATTCAACTTCTCTGTTATGCGAACGAGATTCATTTCATTTCAGTAGGTGGTGCTGCTATCACGCTATGGTTTCCTTAAAGTGGAAACTCATTTCAGAACTTTTGTTTTAACAGTCTTAGAACAGACAATCATGTAGTAAGTAATTGTAGTATTGTGTTGAGGAAATGGGTTCTGTATAAAGAGCGGCAGATGGAGAGGAATGACGATTCACCTACGCATACACACACACATTGATATAATATTTTTATGTATTTATATATATATATATATATTATATACTTCTGTATTGTTAAATTATATTAATTTAGGCATGTTATTTTTTTCAGATACACAGTTGATAACAAATGGCCAACTCAAGGTTTGCATAAATTTATGCATCGTGCAGTCGTACATTGTCCTGTCCTGCCTTGTTGTTACCTGCACTGTCCTTAGTGTCCTGTCTTGTCCTGTTCATCCTGTCTTGTTGTTACCTGCGCTGTCCTTAGTGTCCTGTTTTGTAACCTTGGCTGTCTGTGCTTGAAGGTTGACCATTAATTCTCACTTCTGCTTACACGCAATGCACAGTAATGGGAAGTGCAACAGATCAACGAATAGCTTACAATTGCTGTTTTTAATCTAACCAAATTTCCTTCTTCTTCATTTCAGAGTCCAAACGGCACAAAGAAGCCGTACCCAAAGTCCGTTTTTTTCATCGTTGGCAACGAATTCTGCGAACGGTTCTCCTACTATGGCATGCGAGGTAATTGTTCTGACTAATTTGCATTTTAATTATTCATTAATGATCATGTTTAAGCTTCTCTAGCCAATGACCAAGAGCCAAATAGAAGCCAAGCGAAACATTGCAAAGGGAGCTTACTCCAGAAAGATGAACTAGAAAGCTTCATATACTGCTTTTACAGGCAGAGATTTATGATGCTATTTTAGTGTGACATAAACTTTCTTTCTTGTTTGATTATTATTTTGTTATTGTTATTTTAAAAATGAATGCCACACAGAGTTTGCCTGGTGAAGAGCTGTTAGATATGCAGATGTTTGAAGGAGGCCAATAAGAAATGGTGAGTAATGAGTAATTCTTATAGGAAGAGAAGGAGTTAGAATAAACTTTGTTCTGAACAAACATCGGTAGTCTGGTCACGACTGATCATGGTTCTTCTTTCAGCCATCTTGGTTCTCTATCTGACTAATTCGCTACAATTTCACAAAGATGTTGCTACCGCCATCTACCATAGCTTCATCATGCTCTGCTACTTCATGCCGATCTTTGGTGCAATCCTTGCAGACGGATACCTGAACAAATATAGGCAAGTAATAGTACAAATTGACTGATATTGGTAATAGCTTGGCTGTTAAAGAATGTTTATCAATGAATCAATGGAACTTGATATAGCGCCTCTTCAAGAAATCTACTCTGTCGTTTCAACGACTGTTAGAACAGTTAACAAAACAATGCATAATAATCTAAAGAGTCACCAATGGTTGGCCCACACACAAGTGTTGAACCAACCAACGGATTCCTGTCTACAGCTAATATATGGCATTGATGTTTAGAGTCTTTTTCTATCTATTTAATAGTAATAATAATACATATTATAATAATACTAATAATTATTATTATAATGATAATAATAATAATAAAACTATTATCACGAATAATAATAATTAAAATGATAATAATAACGACTGGACAAGTCTGTTGTTTTGACGATCCATTGTTCTTTGCGTTTGCAGAACAATTCTTTATCTGTCGATTGTCTACGCTTGCGGCAATGTCATCATGACGTTTACGGCGTTTCCGCCTCCATTTTGGTGAGTGAAAAGGGTTTGTCTTGTACCGATAATTGTAACCATAATCTGACATTTATGTGGAGCCGATAGCAGTGCTAAACAAATCGGAGGCGCTTTCTTTGTCCTAGCCTGTATGTTGTTAAACGTCGTTCTAACCTAGATTGTAACATTGCTTAGCAATACTATGCACAGTTAGCTTGTTGGAGGGTCGCCAGTGGTGGGCCCACGCACACACGAGGAGCCGATCGAAGGGCGATGGGTGACGTCGGTGGTCAAAGTCTCCAATGTTCAATAGCTTTAGGCTTTGATCCATGCCCTCTGTTTACAGTACTTAGTCAGGTGGGTATCATACCAAAGCCCAATTAGAATTTTTTATTAATTATTTCCTGCTCTTTGAGACATTGCAATACAACATGACATTTAGTTATATTAACTTGCACTCTGTAAATCCTCACATAATGACAATAATGATGATAATAATACAATAGGTAAGTAAGTGATTACATTATTTATTGTACCAGATTCCAGAAGGACGGCACTCTAGTGTACATAAATAACATGATGCTGTAAAATACAATTAAATAAATACATTACAAGTTGTTAAGTGGGGGAGATGTTTTGTTTCTGATTGGTGTAGGGTTGGTCCAATGATTGGTTTGCTTCTGATTGGCATTGGTACAGGAGGCATTAAACCTTGTGTCAGTGCATTTGGTGGAGACCAATTCTCCTCAGATCAGGTCAGTCCTCTCCAGCTTATCCGTCATGACAACTCTCGTTGAATGTCATTCATGTTGTTCCAGATGGAACTGAACCAATATCGCTTCTTACCCACTATGCCGATCATCGAAATAGCCGATAATAACGCCGATTATTGCGAAATTTATTATTTTTATGTATTAAGGTGATTTTTTTGCAAAAAAACAAATAAATTTAGTTAAACGGTTTTGCTTATCCGAGTGGAGATGCTACTAGATAGATGAAAGAGAGTATGTGACATATTTCTTGTATATTGTTGGAATTTTGTTGGGTTTAGGAGAAACAGAGAAGTCAGTTCTTCTCCGTCTTCTATTTCTCCATAAATCTCGGCAGTTTCCTGTCAATGGTTATTACACCGCTCATCAGAGGTGAGTTCACTGACAGGTAAAATTATAATTAGGTTGGTTCATGTAAAGTAATGTCAGTCTAGGTAAAGTAATTGATGCAGTTATATAGTTCCTTTCAAGGTAATGCAAGTTTTGCACATGCCATACTTCTAAATTGTCAATCATTCAGTAAGTCATTCAGTTGGTCAGTAATTCAACCAGTCAGTTATTTGGTCATTCATTCAGTTGGTCATTCAATCAGTCATTTATTGTGTTGGTCATTCAGTCATTCATTCATTCAGTAAGTCATTAAGTCTTTTAAGTCATTCGTTGAGTAAGTCATTCAGTGAGTAAGACATTCAGAGTGAGCAAGTCATTCACTCAGTAAGATATTCAGTCTGTCAATCAGTCAGTCTGCCATTCAATGATTTAGTCAGTCAGTCAGTCAGTCATTGATTTGCTCAGCAAGCCAGAGGCTGTCAGTTTTTTTCATATTTCTGAATCGATTAATCTGTTGCTGCTTTACGTTTAAACCATTCATTTAATATTTTTGTGCAGAGAATACGCAGTGTTTCGGAAGCAGCTGTTACCCAGTAGCATTTGGGATTCCTGCCATTCTCATGATGATTGCTTTAGGTTTGTCTTCTGTCCTCTGCAGTCACAGCATGATTTGGCCAGTCAGTCACATAACTATGCCTCATGTAACATAACCGTGCCTCACGTAACATAACTGTGGCTCATGTAACATAACTATGTCTCACGCAGCATAACGCTCATTCATTCATTTATAAAATTTATACAGCGCCCCTTCAAGAAACCTTCTCAAAGGCACAACTATGCCTAACGTTACATGATTGTTGTTAGTCTAATCCGGTAATGGATTATGATTTTTTTAAGGATTTTCCTGGAAACAATGTATTGGTAATTGTTATTGCAAGCTGACATTTATAAAGCACTTCAAGAAAAAGTCATTGGTGGCACTTCTGACCAAAACAAGTGAAATCACTAAAAGTCCTTTTGATAGATCAATTGATTGAATACAATACAATATTTGTTTAGTCCGTGTTGCTGATTTGAGCGGCACTTTATGAATGTTTGATTACATTACATTGTCTTTCTGTTGTAGGACTGTTCTGGTTTGGTCGTTCCTGGTACAGGATTTACCCTCCGACCGGGAGCGTCATCAAAGATTTCTTCTGTTCCATTGGGGTCAGTTCCGGTCCTAATTTGTTCAAATTTATTGTGTGTTAATTTAGATTTAATAACAAGCATGATCGATCAAAGCAAATCTGGTCATCACTTTAAATGCATTTTCAATTGTAATGATATTATTATGCATTTATTATATTAATTACAAATGACCCAGCATCCATTGTTGGCGCTGAGTGATTCTGGGGCAAAGGTGTTGCTTGCTTTGATCATCTCAGGGAAGGGGCTCTATGCTGTCTGCTCAAGGCAAACACTAACCAATCATGTCCCAGACAAATTATTATTTTTCCAATTGTTCTTGGTCAACTTGGTCAAATAAAGTTAGGCTTGCCTTTGTTTTGTTAATGTAAAATATATTAGATAAATATGTAATGAGACATTGTTTGTGGTAGAGGGCAATTAAGAACCGATGTAAATCCGGATCAGAACAGAAGGAACACTGGCTTGATTGTGCAGACGATATTTACGAGGTAAGAAGCTATTTCAATGAGGATATTAACGAGGTAAGAAGCTATTTCAATGAGGATATTTATGAGGTAAGAACCTACTGCTCATTTATTTTTGGGCGCCAATTCAATGTCAATGTTAAATGTTAAAATTTCTTTAATTAAAACATCTAATATCCCATTTTCGTAATATGTTTTAATAACGTGAAAAACACAGACAAAATGAACAAAAGTCTCCTGATTAATTAGAGCTTTTTAGTGCTCTTTCTTAAAAATTCTGCACAATTTGTCGTCTTCCTTTTTTGGTTTTCTACTCGATATCAATGTCTACAATGTTTGCTGCAGCCAAGTACATTGTGATACTGATTAAGTTACCAGTTGATCAAGACTCAAGTTGACTTAGCAAAACAAGACAGGAATAGAATGACCCCTTAGACTGAAGCACTTATCCTCAATAGCAAAGTATAGAACAGACCACGCCACGGTCGCATTGAGGGGTTTACGGGTTCAAACCCCCCCTCCAAATTTACTAAAATTGTTTCCTGGCTACTCCATTGACCATTTGAGCTTTATGGCACAATTTTTTCGGGAAAATAATACATGTAAAGTTTTGACTTATATTACAAGCGAGTACTTTTTCGGGACCACAGCTTATTTGAGTGGTGCTTTAAAAATTTTCAGTTACAAATAAAATTGAATGAATACTGTGTGATTTGTGTTGATCTTGATGCTAAATTACTTTATGGTCACAGCCTGCATTTCTTCACGACGTGAGGTGTGTCCTTCGAACGTTCGTTCTCTTCATTCCGTTGCCCGTTTTCTGGGCGCTCTTCGACCAACAGGTGGGTCAAAGGTCACTCGCTGACTTCAAGTTTCATAATTGCCTTGGATTTGATGGCATGTTATCACAGTAGTGATTGGTCAGAGCTACACAGTAGCTGATTGGTCAGAGTTACTCAGTAGCTGATTGGTCAGAGTTACACAGTAGCTGATTGGTCAGAGTTACACAGTAGCTAATTGGTCAGAGTTATGGGCTGCCTTGTGACTCGTAGGCTATGGCACTTAAACCATGCGTAATTGTTGAATGCCATTGACAGTAATAAACTGATATTATCCAGAAGCGTTGCTCTAAGTTCAGACGTGCACATTATGCTAGCCATTAAGAGGCATATGTCGACTGGTAGAGTAAGTTTTCTGTTTGCTACAAAACATGGTCTTAGCAAGAGAGCTGTGAGCATGAGAAGATCGGGCCACTGATAATAATAAAACTATAAAAATAACAGTCACTGCATAGTTTTGTAATCAATTGATTTTGTATAACTGACATGTTCTGTCTTGGTTCTCTTGGTCAGGGTTCGCGATGGACGCTACAATCAGTTCAGTTGGATCGCCAGTTGGTGTGTGACTTGTAAATGTTATATATACTTTAATTATTTTTTACAATATCTGTTCCATTTTGACCTATCAACTACACTGCAACTTGATAACCTGACACCTGTACCACCATGAAAAAAGACTCACATATCTTAGTTCCGCTGGATGTCTTGATGGGAGGATCTCTTGTATCCACAACCTGTTTCAATCTCGTTTTTCATGCATATGTGTCTACAGTATGTGTTGCTTTATCTAAGTGGACCTTCTACGATTGTTTATTATACGTAGATTTCTCTCAAATTTCTTTTGAATAGTTAGATGCCAGTTAGCTGAAAAATTGTGCTTGCCATGGCACATTCTAAATATATTTCATTTCTTTTTAATAGGGGAGCAATTGGTACCTACCTCCTGACCAAATACAGGTGAGTTTTGTCTTTTGTTTATACCAGTACATTGTTATAGCTTTCTTTGTTGCTTATCAAGTTATGGTCTTACTGGGAGGAGTTTTAGCGATTATGGAAACATGGCCCTGTTGTCGGCGCTAGTATATGATTTTAGACAGCTTGCACGTTATAAGGTTCTTGTTGTCCATGGACGAGGCCTTGTGCAAAGGTTATACAAATTGTCATTTGATAACAGCCCCAAATAGTTGATTGACTGCATCGCCCATAACATTTACGGTTGGAGAGGGCCTCTGGTGGGGTAGGGGCCTGTTAGAGGAAACGCCCCATTCGGCCATGCTCCTCTCCGCTAGGATTGTGAGGAGTAGTTTCCGTATTTTGCTTATTATTATTATGAAGACTTGTTTAGACTCTTGCGGGGTCCTTAGGTTTCTTCTTTCTTTTTCCTCATCTACTTTATGGACCAATAAACAAAATAAAGAAATACTTGTTGGCTATCCAACGTAGTAATAATGCCTGTTTTCTACGGAATTATTA
Source organism: Bimastos eiseni (assembly GCA_959347315.1). Lineage (NCBI taxonomy): Eukaryota > Metazoa > Annelida > Clitellata > Crassiclitellata > Lumbricidae > Bimastos > Bimastos eiseni. The sequence continues at coordinate 2,112,965 of OY365811.1, forward strand.
TGATGCAATATACACTTGTAATGATTATTATTGTGATTAATTATGATTATTATTATTTTTATAATTATGAAGACTTGTTTAGATTATTGTTGGCTATCAAATGTAGTAACAATATCTGCTTCTCCAGGGAGTGACAACAAAACTGTCCTAAAACTACTGTTTCTCGCTGTGTCTCATAGGCAATCAACCCTATCCTCATCCTTCTCTTCATTCCAATATTTGAAGTCGTCGTCTATCCGCTGATCGACAAGTGTCGAATCCCAAACAGGTTGGAGTTCTGTCTGCTCTACGATTTTCACAGTTTGTACAGTTCTATCATGTGTTCAATGTTGAGATACAATCCACAATTCATTTCTGTCGATTTACTTTTGCACATCTTTAGTGTAGATCATTGACTGTTGTTAAAGTATGATATTTGAACTCTGAAACTGCTTGTACTCTGGCAGTGCTAGTCAAAAGCCTGGATGAAGGAGGAGGGTGATGTTGGTCATCTCTGCTATGACAGGGTGTCATTAAACAGTGGATGACTAACTGTTATTGTTGATGACATTCTAGTGATATCGTACTGGACCTTCACTCGAGAGGTCATTGGTTCAAATACCCATCAGGGCAGAAATTGATTCAGGATTTCTGCTCCACCTGTGCCTTCTAGGCCATAATGAGTGCACCGACCGTACACTATCGGGGGGAAGATAGGGTGACGAGGGAGAGGACTGATCATATGCCGAGGCCGAGAAAATGAAGCCGTTAACACTTTGCACCCATGGCTACCAAATTCAACCTAGATCAGGGGACTGTGTTTCTCTTCTAGTGCATATAGTTTAATTTAATGAATTGAATTTTTTGGATCTGTATGACATTCATGTTGATTGTCGATTGTACAGCCCTCTTCAGCGAATGGTCGCCGGAATGCTCTTTGCTGCTTTCGCTTTCGTTGTCGCTGGTTTCCTTCAACTGAAGATCGACGTTAGTTGGTTCCTTTTCTGTTAAATCTTGCCCTTCTTAAGGCCTTAGCGATCAATATGGCAGAAAGGATATTATGTTCTCATTTGACTCTTAATGACTTGTTATAAAACAGTGTGTAGCACTTTGTGGTTTAATGTACTTCTTTCTTTTTAATAGTTAACTGGTAAAGTTGCATAGGTTTCCCCATCCATTACTTAAGCTCCTTAATGCTACTTGGATATCCGTGCCAGCAGGATCTAGATCCCTTTAGGGTTTCTTCCTCTTACTGCCACCAAACTCCTTATCTGTCGTACATTATCGATAAACAAATGAGCGATTAAAACATTGGTTGTTAGTTAATGTTCACTAATTACTGTTCACATGCAATTGCTTTATTGTACAAAGTAAAAAAACAATTAAAAAAACTCGTTCTGTATTTTGACACAGGCTCATTGGATCTGTGGAGATTTTGGACAAGTCCTTTTGATCAAAGAATTCTTTAATAAGGTCTTACTGTCTGGGTTTTATCAGTTTGGTGAAATAAGAAATATAATTAACTGGTAGTTCCGTGTTTAATCCATCGTGATGTTTTTTTAGAATTCCCTCTGGTTTCCAAAGCCGTCTGTCAGTCAGTCGAGTCTAGACTTTGTCAACCTGTCGCCTTGTCCTGTTGACGTTGGCAGTCCGTGGACCAACGCTTCTTTGGGTCCAATTGGGGTAAGTAAGCATTCCAGGAGTGACGGTGATGTCTCTGTGCTATCTTTTGGTTCATTTTTTAAAGGGAGGAAAATGAATTCATGCCATGACAAACAAGATTTTGCTATTGGATGGATGGATTGATGGTGGAATTGATGAACAGAGAGATGGATAATGGAATCGACTGTTTTTAGGGTTCCTTACTTGGGTCCCTTTTTGTCACCTACCTCCATTACTCTGATTCAGAAGAACTTGTAATTATATCATGGTTGGTTAATTATTGATTGGTTAATTATTGATTGATTGAAATATTATTGATTGATTGATTGATGTTGTGATGATGGTTGGTAGAACGGATGGATGATAGAATGTATTACATTCTGTTTAACTTACTGCGATTTGTCAGTTTGTTTCTCATTAAACGAAGATATACACACTATTAATGACTCGTTAGTAGAAAACGATGTTGCATTTTGTAGTGTACTTCTTTCTTTTTACTAGCCAACTAGTGAAGTGTTCTCACCAACTAGTGAAGTGTTCTCAATACATGTTTTACCACTTGCAACAACCAGTCGCTTGTATTCAACCCTACATAAAATTGATGAGTGACCCGATTAGCAGTCCATTTGGCCTTAATTCGTCCTTGCTGCTCTCACTATTTTTGAGTGTGTTTACTGAATTGCTTTATTATGTTATGGGATTAATAAATATTATGGTTAAACTATTATGACTAAAATGATATGATATAATACAGTCACAGCGAGCAAAACTCATGCTCAAGGTTCCTACACAATAACTATTTTAGGGGAGTGGCTTTGAATGTTTTGTGTGGCAGGCTAATTGTTCTAACCAGTCAGATTTGAGCCTCGTGTTCTGGAATGAGAGTTTTAGAATCTATTGAAATTTCTTTCGTCTATATCCATTTAAAAATGTCTTTCCGCCTTTAAATTGTCATTGACACTCTTCTTAGCAAACGGAGAAGTATCTGGTCAACAGCCGGAATCATAGTCTGCATTTCACGCCGTCCAATGCAGACAATTCTTCCTGTCCTCCTGCAAGCTTCATGCCTCAAGACGTTGAACTGATATCCGAGAAAGCATACCACTTCGTAGCTGCTGTCCATCGTGGTAGCCTGCAGTCAAAGTTGGTGGGTGTCAATGCAGGCAATGGTTGCTGCTCTGAGTTTGGAGGACTTTAAAGAACTGTGTAATCGCAATTGTAAAATGCAAATTTATATAGCGCCACTTCTAGAATGACTCGTACTATTGCACCATTGGGATTATGTAAGCACTTGTTTTAGTGAAATCCAGGTGTGTTACGATTCTGTAATACAAACCATGATTGAAACTTGTGAGTCTGACATCATTTGTGCTCCTAAGAGATGCTGGTCGCTCAGAGAGATGATTGGCACATTGGACAAATTATTTTAGCACTCTGGATAGATTTTTTAAGCTCTGGAGATATGGTTAGTGCTTTGGAGGGATACAGATCTAGCACTTTTGCGAGATAACACCGGAGTATCTTTCCGTAGTGCTATCTCTGCTTTTGTGTATCACTTGCCAAGATTTGAAGCGTTTTTTAATTCAGGCCGACAAATTTGCAATAAGATTACATGATGTAGCGGTAACAGATGCTAAAAAGTTTATCAAGAATCGAATTAAACTGTATGGCAGCCTGCAAGTCGCCAATCTCTTGTACTACCCATTTTATAGACCCCACACCTTCCTCTAAGGAGTTGAAGGCTGAGTAACATTATGGGACTAGCGGGCATCGAACCTGTGTCATTCTGATGAAATATTCCGACACCAAGCGTCTTCTTGTCAGTGCAATTTATCTGCAACATTACCTTAGATTACTTTACATTGTCTTAAGTTATCTTATCTGACATTACATTACCTCATGGTCTAGTTCTGATTGCCCCATTTGTGGTTTCCTTGTAGTTTGAGCATCCAATCCAAAGACGATCGACCGGAGGATCCCTTGTTGGGTCAGTTAGTCTTCACTGATATTAGTCACCATATTAACACTGCTACTGTTTAGATAAGATTTATTATTTTGCATGTACTACTCCAATGATATCTGTGTGTGTATTAGAGTTATATCTCTTGTTTGTGTTTTTGTATGTGTTTTGTTTATGTGTCTGTTTGTTTATGTGTCTGTTTGTTTATGTGTCTGTTTGTTTATGTGTCTGTTTGTTTATGTGTCTGTTTGTTTATGTGTCTGTTTGTTTATGTGTCTGTTTGTTTATGTGTCTGTTTGTTTATGCATGTTTGTGTGTGGCTAATGTGCACTGTGCATGCATGTCTAAATGGTTTTCAATGGCTGTCTAAATTTTTGTTTAATATTTGTTTCTTTCGATCTAGTGAACAGAATTATGACTTCTGCATATTCCGTTATTTAATTTCTTCGTTTATCAGAGTCCTTCAGTTTCTTCGTTTCTTCTCTTTAGATTCTTGTTTGCTGGTGATTTGATCGATCAATCAGCTAAGGTGACACTGCAGGAGATTGGAATGAGAAAGTCTTACACCTATCAATTGTCCGACTTTGAAGTGACCACTTACGAGCCCATTGCGCCAGGAGGGTAATAGATTAATAGGTTAATAGATTAATAGGGTAATAGATTGTTTATTAATTCATAGCTTACACTCTTTGATAACAATAATTTTAATAATAATGATAATAATAAAAATATTAATAATGATGATGATGATGATGATGATGATTATGATCACTGGATAAATCCTCCTACCACACTGAAAGGGTTGTTAAGTGCTGATCTAAGACGGAATCATCTTATTCTGATGAGTTATTAGAAGCAGATATGTCACATATTGGCAGCAGAATTATGTGAGTGACTGGACAGAACAGACAGATGCTCTGAACATCCCGCAGCCGTCTGCCAGCTGTCGACGGTAGTTTCTATTGTTCATAAAATGGTACAAAAAAGCAATTGCATTTGAGCAGTAAGCAGTGAACATTAACTATTAACCAATGTTTCAATTGCTCATTTATTGTATTGTTCAATAAAAAACATATGCCAAATTGGTTGATTCCACGCACGCCACTGGCGAATCTTTCAGCTTCCTGTGCACTGTTTTGCTGACTGATGTAAAATATTTGTATGAAATGACGTTTAACATCACATAGCGTAGCGCAGAGCTGTGAGTAGATATCTTGAAGGGATGCTATATGCTACGTGTTCGATTACATTACAAGTTAGAGTTTTTTTCGATTGGTCTGATGTATTCGTTCATGTTATTGCTTATTGTACAGCTACCATGTCATATTGGATTTGAACTCGACGTCGATTCAACTGAAGGATTTTGAGTGTCGCGATGGTGCCATCTATACGCTGGCACTCTACTCTCAGGCACCAAAAACAGAAAAGGTATTCATCTCCATCCATCCAAGGTTTATAAAAATTGTGACTTTTTTTAGATAAAAATCCGATTTTTTAATTAAAATCGATTTTTTAAACTTAAATCAGATTTTTTTATATTAATCAAAGTGCTGTTTTTTAAGTGCTATATTTTACATCAGAATTCCTTAAAAATTATTGTTGCTTGTCAAGTAATCAATACTGAACCAGAGCATGTTAACATAGCGACGGTTACACAGTTGTTTTTGCTTCAAATTAGAAGTTATTTGAGTTAAATGTCACTTGAGGTAGAGGAACGGTTCAAGTTGAAACTTTTTGAACACCTGCTGATTATTATTCTAAACCAGTGACAACTTTTAAACGTGTCTACTCACTCCACTTGTATGTAGCATGGATCTAACATTTGCCTAGCAGTGTTATTCTGGTGCTCCACAGCTGTCCTGGAATTTGTTTCAAGTTTTATTTCACACAATTTTTGTCTTAACGTTTATGTCATTCATTCGTTCTTGAATCTTGATTCAAACGTGAAACATTTTGAAATTAAGAGGACACACTTTTGTTAAACTTCTAGTGCCTGCTGCCACCTAGAGAATATTTGTATAACGCCTGTAGTGCAAAATTGAAGTACAATGACAACTGAGTTCTAATTACTGCTAAATCGTCTGAAAGCTGTTCTTGTTTTTTCAATTCACTATTTATTAACCTAGAAGAAAATTTTTTGATTTAAATCATGATTGTAGTCCAGGATTTAAATCAATGATTTAAATCATTTGATTTAAATTGTAGTAACCCTGATCCAATCTAATCTTGAGAGTTTTGGAGCGCCATTACCGAACTGCAGCACTGCGACCTTAGCTCTGCATCCTTTATCTCCAAATCTATCCTGATCCATCCAGACCAACCCCAATTAATCCAATCCTACCCTAATCATCAATTCGTACCCCAATCATATCTTAATTCATTAAATCCTACCATAATCCTTTCAATTATCCACCTTGCAAGATTTGATGTCATTTGCTTCCTCTCTAGTTTCTCTGGCAACTGAACACTATTCTTTCCTTGATATCTCTGCAAAGCCCCTCTGACATGACGCAGCCCATGGTGACAGAACCCATGAAAAGACTGGTGTCAAAACCGATGAGTAGACTGGTATCGAAGCCCATAAATTGTCTAGTGTTAAAGCCCATGATTAGATTGGTGTCAGAACCCATAAATAAACTGGTTTCAAAGCCAATGAATAGACTGGTGTTAAATCCCTGAATAGACTGGTGTCCTGTGCTTCATCTTAGAGTAATACTTTAGAAATGTGAAATGTAATATTGCAGTTCAATGGTTTTTGTGTTTAGTTCGATATGCTAGTAATGCAAGAGGTTCCGCCTGCTTCCGTGTCGATTTGGCTCCAGTTGCCACAGTACATCATCATCACAGTCGGAGAAGTTCTCTTCGCGATTACCGGCCTTGCCTTCACCTATTCACAGGTAAGACCAAGGTTGAGACATGGACAGTCACATTATTCTCTGTTGACTAAGTAAGTAAGAAGTAGGAATATTTCTATTAGACAGACATCAAACACACAGTGACGTGCAAGGGGTATAGTTAATAGCATAAATTTTCATTATCTCTTCTCAGTTTTTCATTGTTTGTGTTTACCATTTTGTTATTTCACATTACAGTTTTCTCATTTGCATTCTTTTGTTGAATAATTATAGAATGTCGTATGAATTCCGCAAAGTGTCTCAAGTCTTCTTTTGAGAGTCATTTTACTGGTTCTTTTGGGAGCTCTACTGATGAGGAAAATATGAATGAACAATTTGTCCAAGGTTCTTGTGTGGAGTCCACTCAGGCTCCTCGCACTCACAATCAGTGGATTATACGTCGAATGGACCATCACTCATCTCAGTGGAAGTGTTTGTTTTATTTGTGGCTTGCAGACGAGTTCTTATGTTTTAGGCACCGGAATCCATGAAATCTGTTGTCCAGGCTGGTTGGCTTCTGACAACGGCCTTTGGCAACCTGATTGATGTCATTGTAGCCGGCGTACACATTCCAAGTCAGGTAAATGGAATTTACTCTTGGCTTAATTGCAAATTGTAGCTTCTATAGCGCCGTTGGCTAATGCACGAAACATCGACTGATGGCGCACCAAAGCCAAGGCATAATCATGAGCCTTGTTCCCTGAGACAATAAGAACAACAGCCTCTGGTGAATGGAGTTTTCAAACAGCGTTGAGTTGAGTTACCGAATTGAGATAAGATAGTTTTATGTGATTAATTAAGTGCTATGTTTGCCTATTATTATTATTAAACGGACGATTTCTAAAGCGCCGTAACGCAGCCAAGCCGCTACAAGGGCACTTAAATAAATTGTTGACAAAATATTTCTAATTTGTATAACATTCCATAACAATTGACCTTACTTATCTTTGGAATACTGTCTTCTATCACACTATTCTTCATTTTTAAAGTCTTCATGAGATTTTTCATTACCTTCATGATATTCTTTATTGCCTTCATGAGATTTTTGATTGTCCTCATGACTTTCTTCGTTGCCTGAACAGAATTCTTCGCTCTCTTCTCAGAATTCTTCACTAAAAATTCTGTGTAAAACCTTCTGTTTTTGCTGTAGAAATACATTCTCTATTACCTCTTTCAGGCAGTAGAATTCTTCTTCTTCGCAATCCTCATGGGTCTGATGACGGTAATTTTCGGTATAATGGCATACTTCTACAAGTATGTCAACATCACTTACCTTGACACGGACGTGCAAACCGACGACACCCAAGATCTGACGTCATCAGCTACCCCGATTGCTCTCGACCCTGTCAAAGAACTTGCCGTCTATCAGAAGCAGTGATGATCACACGGTGTTGTCAATTTAGCTCAATCATGCTTTACTTGTTGTACATATCTTGAATTAATTATTTTTATAGGAGCTTAGAGTGGTATTAAGAGCCATATTATGTCTGCTATACTCGTATAAGAGCCTTAAGTTGTTATCATGCCTTGCTTAGATAGATTGCTTAACAGTTTAGTCTGTGCGATTGGGTGTGCCTCTGTAGAAGTTGTCACACTCTTGTACGGTATCGGGAGTCTAGACACTATCACAACATTATTTATTGTCATCACCGAATTGTTTGTTGCCTTCATGAGATTCTTCATTGCCTTCATGAGATTCTTTATTGCCTTCATGCGATTCTTTGTTGCCTTCATGCAATTCTTTATTGCCTTCATGCGATTCTTATTACCTTCATGCGATTCTTTATTACCTTCATGTGATTCTTTATTACCTTTATGCGATTCTTCATTACCTTTATGCGATTCTTTATTACCTTCATGCGATTCTTTATTACCTTCATGTGATTCTTCATTGCCTTTGTGAGATTTCATTGCCTTTATGATATTCTTCATTGCCTTTATGATATTCTTCATTGCCTTAACAGAATCCTTCACTGTCCTCCCAGGATTCTTTGTTGCCATCATTGCCTTCACAGACTACTTGTGTGCGTTAGTAGAGCTCTGCAGAAGTAGCGATGAATTACCAGTTTGCCTATGAGTTTCCTTTCTGCCAGTGCAATAACTGAGTAGCATTTATTTCTTTATGTGTCTGAAGACGTCTTTGGTCCAAGATTCTCTTGCCATAAGACGACTTTATACTCAATGTAAAAGTGTCGTTAGTTCAATCACCAATGTCTCTTGAGCATCTTGCTTTCTGGCTTGAAGGCTAGTATGAATATCAATTAAAGTCACATTTATATTTGATTCTCAGAAGGTAGTAAATCAGCAAAAGGAATCATGTTGATCTCGCTTTTGCAGTTATGGTCTGTATGGTGGTAGAGGGAGCATAGTCAATATCAACAAGGAACTCTGGCAGTAAACATTCCAACAGCCATAGGCAGTTGTTCAAAGAAAATGAAAATTTCTTGGCTGGTGAAAACTACAGCCAGTCAAATCTGTGATTGTGCATGCAAAATTGCTTGTAAATGTTGGATTACGATTCTGGTGAAATGTTTTCAAAACATTCCACCAATTTCTTGTTGAATTCGGTGTGAGCATCTGGAAATGCTGGACGGTGAATGATGCTTTTGAAATATTTAACCCGTTAAACTCCTTGGATGCCGAGAAATATACCATCCCATTGACTTTTTGTTATTCTATGACTCCTGTGCAACAGTGATTCTTTGTCATATTGAGGTGGTTTACTACACTGCTGAAGTTGCCTTCTATTTTTTAAAGCTACGTCAACTAGATGTGAGCTACAGCATGCTTCAAGTTGGGTGTGTGGCTTAGCGGAAATTGCATGCGCTCTGGTCTTGATATGTTTCTGATGATTATGCTCGGTTTCATGTCATTTCGGATATAAGTTAAGACTTCCCTGTCCAGTTGACTTATTCACTCTAAGCTGTTACTCTCCGGTTCAATGTACTGACATTCTGGGTACTGATCTGACAGTGGCTTGTTTTTTGGGTGCCATCAGTTGATGCTGTGTATTATACCTGGGCACTATAGAAGTTGTTAATTACAATTTCATATCCCTTGTTTGTGTTGCCTTTGAGACCTTTTGAAAAGAGTGTTGTACAAATGTTTGCTTGATCCAAGATCATGCAGGGTACTTAACTAAAGGTGTTTGTGTGTCAAAGATTGTCCACTGTCCAGGGACTGCATGAAAAGGGTGTGGTAGAATTGTTTGATTAATCCAAGATCGTTTTACTGAAAGATGTGGTACAATTGTTTGCATAATCCAAGATTGTGCAGGGTACTGAATGAAAAGGGTGTGGTAGAATTGTTTGATTAATCCAAGATCGTTTTACAGAAAGATGTGGTACAATTGTATGCATAATCCAAGATTGTGCAGGGTACTGAATGAAAAGGGTGTGGTACAATTGTGATTAATCCAAGATCGTTTTACTGAAAGATGTGGTACAATTGTTTGCATAATCCAAGATTGTGCAGGGTACTGAATGAAAAGGGCATGGTACAATTGTGATTAATCCAAGATCGTTTTACTGAAAGATGTGGTACAATTGTTTGCATAATCCAAGATTGTGCAGGGTACTGAATGAAAAGGGTGTGGTAGAATTGTTTGATTAATCCAAGATCGTTTTACTGAAAGATGTGGTACAATTGTTTGCATAATCCAAGATTGTGCAGGGTACTGCATGAAAAGGGTGTGGTAGAATTGTTTGATTAATCCAAGATCGTTTTACTGAAAGATGTGGTACAATTGTTTGCATAATCCAAGATTGTGCAGGGTACTGAATGAAAAGGGTGTGGTAGAATTGTTTGATTAATCCAAGATCGTTTTACTGAAAGATGTGGTACAATTGTTTGCATAATCCAAGATTGTGCAGGGTACTGAATGAAAAGGGTGTGGTAGAATTGTTTGATTAATCCAAGATCGTTTTACTGAAAGATGTGGTACAATTGTTTGCATAATCCAAGATTGTGCAGGGTACTGAATGAAAAGGGTGTGGTACAATTGTGATTAATCCATGATCGTTTTACTGAAAGATGTGGTACAATTGTTTGCATAATCCAAGATTGTGCAGGGTACTGAATGAAAAGGGCATGGTACAATTGTGATTAATCCAAGATCGTTTTACTGAAAGATGTGGTACAATTTTTTGCATAATCCAAGATTGTGCAGGGTACTGAATGAAAAGGGTGTGGAAGAATTGTTTGATTAATCCAAGATCGTTTTACTGAAAGATGTGGTACAATTGTTTGCATAATCCAAGATTGTGCAGGGTACTGAATGAAAAGGGTGTGGTACAATTGTGATTAATCCATGATCGTTTTACTGAAAGATGTGGTACAATTGTTTGCATAATCCAAGATTGTGCAGGGTACTGAATGAAAAGGGCATGGTACAATTGTGATTAATCCAAGATCGTTTTACTGAAAGATGTGGTACAATTTTTTGCATAATCCAAGATTGTGCAGGGTACTGAATGAAAAGGGTGTGGAAGAATTGTTTGATTAATCCAAGATCGTTTTACTGAAAGATGTGGTACAATTGTTTGCATAATCCAAGATTGTGCAGGGTACTGAATGAAAAGGGTGTGGTACAGTTGTTTGTGTATAATGTAGTGAAATCAGGTGTGATACAATTATTCGCATCTAATGTAGTGAAATCAAAGTCTAGGTTTTGTCTTATGTTTTGCGTTCTGCAATGTTTCGTTACTTAATATTCTTGACTGTCATTGCCTTTCCGCTGGTGTTTGGGACACTTTTCCCTACTGCAGAATATTTGTTTTGTATATGCTGTGATCAAGAAAGCAGTTTTCCCCTTACACAATTTTTACCAATTATTTTTTTTGGTGTTTTGTATTTGATATATTTCATGTTATGCTAGTTTTAGGCCGTTTTAAGACAGCTGAGTTTCAGCTTGATCATTTAAAATATTAAAGGCAGGTGTACGTTCCAAACTTTAAAAACAATTTCAATATTAAAAGATTTGGGAAGCCAGAGTTTTTGAATCACAACAAAGTGTTCTGACCTGCACTAAGAAAATTTAAAAAAATTATTGTGATTACGAAGACCACTCATGATATTATATGGAGAATATTGATCCTGTTTTGGCATTTTTTGGAAATTAGATCCTTTTATTGCTTCTACTTAATTGCCTCTTAATTAATTACTCTGTTTACTTTTATTTCATTGATGTATTTTTCTGTTACTTAATTGAACTTTTCTGTATTTTTACTTTATTGCTCTGTGTATTTCTACTTAATTTCCTCTTCACTTTACTTTTACTTAATTACTTGGTATACTCTTCTTTTACTTTTTTATTCTGTATTCCAATGTTCCCTCTAACTTTTTGAAGACAGTGTACACAAGAAATTTTTTGTGCGCAACATTTTATAAACGGTTGACACTTTTGTGTGCAGTTCTGAGCTGAGTGCAATAGTCAAAGAAAATTCCCTTGTCTAAAATGTGACTTAGAGCAGATGCATGCATAGTATTTATGTTATTGTGATTACTAATTAGCTTTCAATTTATTTGCAACTTTTCTGTTCCAGTTAAATTGGTTTACAGTTCATCTTAATATTTGTGTTTTTCAAGTAAACAATCTTTGTGCGCACACTAAAATTTTTGTGTGCGTTGGCTCCACGGCTGGTGTGCGCTAGCACATGCGCACAGCTTAGAGGGAACACTGCTGTATACGTTACTCTTACTCTGTGTACTTTACTTTTGCCTAATTACTCAAATTTACCAAACAGTACTTTTACATAATTATGTTTAAAAAACTGTTTACTTTTATGTAATTGCTCTGTTTTGCATTCTTTTGATGAGAGATAAACAATCCACGTAAAATTACGAACTACATAAGAACAATTTTACTTTATGTTTTGGACGTGTTACATTTATTTTTGGAGCCATACATTACGAAGGCTTCACATTGAACTTTCTTTTTGTGATACCAATTTCAAGGTGAAATAACACAGGTGAGGAAGGTGCAGGTTTTTCCTTTCTTAAGTTTATGTGAATCAAAAATGTTGTTAGTTCGTCTGTTTTAACACATTCATTCCTTCAGCCTTTGACCTGTTTTGTTATGCATTTCATTTATTTAATCAAAGGTGGTGGTAACGTACATCCAGTTGCCAAGCTTCAGAAGTGACCTTGCGAAGCTTTGATATTGTACCGGTTTTATTGATTATTGATAATGCCTTCAAATTGTTAAAATGTTGATGGTTTAAAGTTGTAACAAGTCTGTTAATGTATTATTAGCTTGTATATTTTTGGATATAAATTAATGACCAAGCAAGGAATAAAATTGTTGACTGTTTAATGTTGGAACATTCTGTTAATGTGTTGTATATTTTTGGATATGTATTAATGATTGGATATGTATTAATGATGGACGGTATACAAATTGTTGCATGTCTAATGTAGGGAACATTGTGTTAATGTATTAGCTTGTATATTTTTGGATAATTACATCAAAGATCTTGAATGACATTTAGTTTAGGACTCTAAAATAACCTATGCAGTTATATTTTGCCAACAAATCTGTCAGGTGTTTTCAATAATAATCTTTTAATAACATTCAAACTGCAGCATGATTACAAAAGTAAGTCCACATCCAAAGGTAGTGCAGGTGGTAAATCCACTTCCATGCTATCCAAAGCTCAAGTGAACACCTGCACATGACTCCAGTGACTGATATAGATGCTAGAAATATCTCTATATCTCTGATCACACTACATTTGTAACTTCAGCAAATTGCCTTGGCACTCATTATAATTACCCAATTCTTTAGTCATGGCCAAGTTCAAAATATAAGTACTAACTGTGCTCAGCATTGCTTTACATGCACATTGGTTAGCGTGGTCTGCCTGTAATGCAAAGTGTGCGGCTTCGATCTTCGTCCGAGGAGTTACTGTGTAAGACCTTGAGCAAGTTAGTTCTTCACGCATGTGTGCACTTCTGAACTAATTCTAAGAAGGGCAATATCAAATTACAGTTGTTTTGTATTATTTCACAGTTGAAATAGTTCCAGATTCCCATGCATAGCTTAGGCAAAACAAAATCGCTTCAACACGATGCATAAATCGGACAAAAATGAACAAATGCTCACAAGTCTGAACCGTAAATAAACAGAAACCAAATTCACAAACACGTTCCACATAAAAGAATTGCGTAGGGAAATTGTACAGTAAGAACACGCAGTAAATTAGGTACATACAATTGCACAAAGGTAAGAACAAGTTTCTGTAACTCAGAGACAGCAGTTCTTGAGGGTAGTCCATTCAGAGGGAAGTATGATAAAGAGAGGGAAGAATGCCCAATGCAGACATCTGGAAATAAACTGGGCACAAATATTTATTTTATCAGAACCCATTCCCTGGGCACTTGAGGACGAGAGTGTACTAAAAGCCAGGGAGTCAATGCAGCTCATCGTTAAAATGTTAAGCATAAATTTAAGAACAACTTGATCCAATTAAAGTACTTTTGCTAGGATTGGTAGGATCAAAAGGTACCCAGCCTCATAGCACTGTGTTAGCCATGAAAGCATCCAGGGGCAGCCACATCCATGCCTTGGTAAGTCAATTGGAGTTTGGACATCAGCAAAGGGAATGAGAAAATAAGATCCATCTAATTTGGGCCCTTCCCTACCCTTCTCTGAATTTATGGAAGGAGATCCAAAGTAGGTGATTTTGTGTTTACGTCCTGTATGGCTGACCCCCCTACCAGTTCAACAACCCACACACACAAATCCCCTCAATAAATACAGAAGAGTAAACTATCGGAGCTTATACACGGCTGTACTGAAAACTCCTTATCAAATGTCACGTGACTAGTCCGAGACGTCATTGCATTGCATTATCAAGTGCTCTGCTGCCCAGGCACAGATCCAAACGAGTGATGACCTGCGTCTGCTCTACGACTACGTCCAAAGACCTAAAGAATCCTCTCTCATGAAGAAGTTGAGTGTGACTGCTGATCTGTCTTGCTATAAAGAAATGGCAAAGTTCTAAAGACCAGTTGAGGATTGCCGCACTCTCTTGTCAGATCAGTTTCCAAGTTAAGGCTAAAACGTCAAAAGCATCTCCTTCATATACTGCTGCAGTAACCGAAAAAGATAAATAAAATATGAACCGTGAATCTCTGCAGAATCTGGCACCTCACAGAGTCTGCAGGATTTTCTTAGATGTCAGAGAATATCATTCTTGTACTTTCCAGTCGACCTCACAGCAAAACAAACATTTGTAAAGTCTTTCACAAACATCATTGACTAGAGCGCAATAAAATCGAAGGCCAATTCTCTAGAGCTCATGGCTTGCAGTGCAGAAGGTGTAGGTTCGAGTCCTGCCGGAGGAAGTTGCCTTGTAGGGACTTTGAGCAAGTCCTTTGCTCACAATTGCTCGGCGTCTTCGACGTTCTGTCACACGAGTGCACTCATGAACTTTGAAAGGAGGGTAATGTCACATATGGTCATATAAAAGCAACAGGAAACCACTACAGCCTGTCGCAAAAAAGCCCAAAGCACGGACGACGTTTCAAATCACACACAGACACGATCGCAGGGATTGGAACATCACGCAGAGCAAAAAACACGCACGCGCCACACCATCCAAAACTAGGTTGGTTTAAAATAATTCCACCAGACGGCGAACAGGAGTTTTCCGCCTAGCGAGTGCCGGAGTAATCGGTACGACGCGGAGCGGGGTCTTCGATACGCGAGGGATGCGGATCGCACGCCCCTCCGCCCTGGCCGCTAAAATACGAGTAGTCGGGGGGTGGAGGCATGTAGACCGTCTCGTAGTAGCTTGGTGGAGGGGTCGACATGGTTGGAGCTGGAGCCTGGTAGCGAGCGCCTTGCTGTGTAACCTGAATGGAGGCTGAAGGGTCGACAAATGGAGCTGTCTGATGGGACCGAACGATGCTGTGGCTGGAGAGACGCTGGCATCTGGCTGGATAGTAATATTCTGAAATGAAGTTAGGAATACTTTCATTGTAAAGGCATGTCAATTTAGAAAACTAGTTTTAACTTCAGTTTAGACTTAATGAAAAGGCGTGTGACTGAATGTCCTCTTTAGAAGCGAGTAACTGTACTCACAAAGAGGTGGCACAAGGGTGGCCAACATGCGTGCTGCTATCTTTACCTTTGGTTCCTAAGAGTTTATATATAAAGGTAAGTCAACAAGTGTGTTTTACTTTTGCCTCTACTTTTTAGGGGTTTGTATATAGAGGGATGTCAACAAATATGTGCCACCTTTACCTCTGCTTCTAAGGAATTAATAAAGACCTTTACCTATAGGCTATACCTCTCAGGAGTTCATAAAGAGGTAAGTCAATAATTGTGTGTGCTACCCTCAACCCTGCTTCTAAGAAGTTTGTAAAGAGGTAGGCCAACATTTATGTGCTACCTTTACCTCTTTACATCCAAGTAATGTGTTTACAGTTATGCAAAAACTAAAAATAATTCAGAGACAGAGACAGTCTGTTGCGTTACCTGATCCGACGTCGTAGTGGTTATTGGTCTGAATGTTGTTCATCATAAACATCATCATCGTGTTGCGGCCCGCAGCACCTTGCGATGATCCGATCAGGCGATGCTGGAAGTAGTGTCGGCGATACCAGTAACCGCCAAACGAACAGAAGACCAGAGCCAGCATCACACATAACCTGAAAATCAGAGATTCTTGTCTTCAGCAGCCACAAAAAAAGAGTTCATATGATGATACTCTGGCGCTATAATTAACGACCATGCACTCACATATAATGTACGTATGCACTTCCACACAAATAAATGAATCCAACATATTATATTTCTAATATCACAGAATGACACTCAATTGAATATGCATGCTATAAAAGAGCACATAACTGAATATTCATACCGTAAAGTTATACTTAATTGAATTATTCATCCTACAAAAAACATTTGCTTGAATATTCATACAATAAAATTACACTGAATTGAATATTCACACTATAAAATTACACTTAATGAATATTCAAACAATACAGTAACACTTAAATACTCCAGGCACAGATCTGAAAACTACAAACCAAAAATACCACAGACGGTAAAACGGTCCGAAATTTTCACAGCAAGACGTTCCACAGCAATGCTGGAACGGACCACACCTGAAACGCAACAGAGTTCTCATTATAAATATATCATCCATTTTTAATTAGTTTAAAATATCTGAAAGATACCAGTCACTTAAGCCAGTCTTGAGGCAGCCATGGCTATGAAGTGTTAGCAACTTTATTTTCTTAGCCTCAGCATACGAGGGTTGATGGCCAGTCGTCTCCCTAACTGTCTCATCTTTGTACAAAAAAGTGCATGGCTCAATATAGCTGAGTTTAACCTCTGACTTCTCACTTGACAGTCAAACAGGCTAATCACTACACTGTCGATAAAATCATGACAACTGGTTGACAAACTAATTGAACAGCGACACAAGAAGCAAATGCTAACTGCACTTATGTATGAAGATATTCACAATTTCACATATACACGAGACTTAACATACGCTGAGAGTGTGTGTCATGGTTTCCCATTATTCAAGAAAAAGCTTATCTAACAGTCGAAAAATGCCCTAATGACAGTTAAATTTGGCCAAACAATTCAGGCTCGTATCGGAAAGTTTTTCACAACCATTGTCAGTCGATAAATCTAGAGGCACAGCTAGACAAAATACTTGAGAAGAGTATGCAAGCCAAAGGCAGTTCTAATTGAAACAAAGGCAATTGATAAAGACCCTAACAGAGGAATAACAAGTTGATGATAATTAGATTTAAACAAGAGAAAGTTCTTACGGAAAGTATTTAGTCTGTCCATTGTCCAGAATGAAACAGTATTTGCCTTCAACCTGAAAGAAGCCAAAACAATAATCAATCATATCAGTGATCTAATACATTATTTGGTAGAAGTTCTAAGTTGGCTATCAATCAACTGGTTATTAAACACAATATGGTTGCCCCAGATTCGAGACTTATGTCAAGTTGGTTTCATATTGACATTCGGAAAATGATTAGACTTACCAACTTCAGCGCATAAATATGTGAAAATGGCTGTTCCCATGTTTTACCCAAATCTGACCCCCTTACCCACCTCATTAAATCAGTTTGTGATTATTTTCTGATAGCCTAGGTGGATAACTCATGATTGGAAGAATATAATGCATTAATTCACCAATGTCAACGAGAAAATTGGTTTTCATCCGTGTTTTGACCAAAATCTGACCCACTTACCCACCACATTAAATCAGTTTGTGATTATTTTCTGATAGCCTAGGTGGATAGCTCATGATTAGAAGAAAAATGGTGACACATTCATCAACTGTTGTGAGATCAAATGTGTGAAAATGGCTTTTCCCTGTGTTTCTACCCAAACCTTATCCACTTACGCACCACATTAAATCAGTTTCCGATTATTTTCTAACAACCTAGGTGGATAACTCATGATTGGAAGAATATAGCACAAATAATTCACCAACTCTTGTGAGAAAATGTGTGAAAGTGGCTTCTCCCTGTCTGTTGACCCATATCTAACCCCCGTACCCACCTCATTAAATCAGTTTGTGATTATTTTCTGATAGCCTAGTTAGATAACTCATGATTGGAAGGAAAATACTGATACATTCATCAGCTATAGTGGGATAATGTGTAAAAATATGTGAAAATGACTTTTCCTCGTTTTAGGAACCAAACAAGACCCCCGTACCCACCTCATTAAATCAGTTTGTGGTTATTTTCTGATATCCTATGTGGATAACTCATGATAAGAAAAAAACCAATAACATTCATCAGCTATAGTGAGATAATGTGTGAACATTGCTTATGCCATGCTTCGACCCAAATCTTAATTGATCACTCACCTCGTTAAATCAGTTTGTGCATATTTTCGGCCGAAAGTTAATTGTATGTGTCTAAAAACTACACTAACCCTAAACCTAACCGATCCTCACGATGCCTAACCTAACCCTAACCGACCATCAAGATGCCTCACCTAACCCTAACCGACCATCAAGATGCCTCACCTAACCCTAACCGACCATCAAGATGCCTCACCTAATCTAAACCGACCCACAAGATGCCTAATCTAACCCTACACGACTCTCACGACGCATGATTGCAAATTTGAGGTGCTCTTAACAGTGTGCATGCGCCAATGGTAGCGCATACGCAGAGGTCTTCACGCGCAAAATTTTGTATGTATTCGGCCGTAGAGTAAAATGTGTGCCTGTCTTTGGGCCGAATTTTCGGCCGCAGAAGATTTATCCATCAGCAAATCAGCGCTTTACCAGTGCCCTGTCCCAGCGCTGAATAAGATATACAAACATAAAACTAACCTCAGATACGAAAGACAATAAGACAGTTGGCACAAATAATGACGCTCTAACCAGAAGACTATCCATATTCTATCGTCTGCAGAAAAGTTAAAATAGACAACTCTTAAATAACTAAATATCAACTTTGATAGATAAATATTTCTAACAGCTGCAAATTGTTTTGTTTAATTCTCGCGAGAACTACAAGCGAAAGTAAATAAGTAAGATTCGTTCGGGTTTCCAATTGAAAATAGTGGTCGGTTTGAAAAATTTAAATTATTGATCGCACTGTATTGATCATGCGAGCAATGGGGTCGACACAAGGAACCAGAAGCTTTGTTAGGCGGCGTAGGCCTACCACGAATTGTGTGCATCGTATTGCTGCATAGGCCAATAGGTAGGCCACTAATCAAGTGCGTAGCCGGCCGTATCTCAATTAGCTTGAGTTCCGTTATCCGTCCGGCATCAAGACTTTTTTAGTATAATAAAAATAGCCTATTAGGCCAACAACAAGGCCTGAAAATGGTTACGAAGACTTTGAGGAACTTTTGATTAACTTTGAGGGACCATTTGATTCACTTTGAGGTACCCTTTTAATGCTCTTATTCGCTTTGGTTAAATTGAGTAGGCCTATCTTGTGAACTGCAAGAACGATTTAACTGTGTGGGCGAACAAGCAATCCTGGAAATCATTTTGCCGTGTCCAAACTATCGGTTTTCTCAAATACAGCACGAGTCGTCTGCATAACTTAGATTTAGGCCTTATATCGTATGGACATATGCGTGACTTAAAAGATTGCCTGGCTCGATGATGGATGGATAGACGGATGTAAGGATGGGTTAATAATGGGTGGATGAATGTACGAATAAACGAATGGATGGATGGATTGACGGATGGATTGAAGGTCACGCTCCCGACAGAGGATAGTTGGATGATGGCTAAATGCATGGATGGTTGGATGGATGACTGGATGGATGGCTGGATATGGTCGGAGGACGGACGGATCGACGGACGGACGGACGGATTTGGGAGGTAAGGGGAGATCAAAACGCTGACCTAAATCACTTAGTTTGGCGCTGCCCAATTTATAATTCGTTTTATCGTATAGGCCATACCTTGGGGAGCTCTGTAGACTGTAGCTTCACTCTAAATGCTCGGGGCTCTCGCTCCTTCCGATCGGTTGAACAAGGTCTCCTCCATGTTCCCCTTGCTCGATCGTACCTCCACCAGACAGATCTGTGTCTTCTCGGACACAAGCCCCTCGATTTGGAATGTCTTCCCCTTGTCCACGGCCGTACCGAGCTGTTATTGCTCCCTGTGCGTAGCATTAATTTGCCGCCCACACATTTTGAAAATAGTGCATTTTATGCACTATCAAGTGGAATAATAAGTTATTCCATCCTAAACTTTGCGACCTTTCCACATTTGCGCCCGGGGTCTAGGCCCCGCTGGCCCCCTCGCTACGGCCCTGCCCTTGCCCATCCTCTCCGATCGCTTCCTAACATGGCAGTTCGTTTGGTCGGAGTGTAATGCCCTTGAAGTAACGCTATACAAATACTTGATACGAATAAATGAATTTAAAAACTGATACTATAATATGGAAGCGATATGAAGGCGACAAAATTGGGTCATAGACCTAGATTATATCTGTAGCTCTGATTTTACATACGGGTCTCTTGCAGCATGAATCGGCCGTCACGGTCACGTTAGTTTTGTTAACGAAATAAAAAAATGACTTGATAAATAGAGCTTGCAACATAAATAAAAATGTGTTCAAAGGAAGCTTATTTACATAACTGGAGTTACTTAGATTTAGATGAAAACTCATCGGCGACTATACGTTCAACGTTTTCCTGCTGTGTACCCGGATGTCATTTCATACATTGTATAACCGACCACAGACATCGCCTGCGATGTATCAGGAAAGACGATCATGCACTGAATTGGCTGACACGTTGCCGCTTCATGTCTCTTTCATATCGCTCATAGGACCTATCTGTATCTTTTCCAGCCCCCTAAAGAAACTCTTCCAGCGACGGGCTCGGAGACACCGGAGGCTCTCCATGCATCGACTCAAGGAACTTCCTGTTCTTCTCCATCGTCGGATCAGCTACGGCCAGGTTGACGAGACTGCCGTCTATGCCGCCGAGGATGACGCTCAGTCCGTCCTCTGAGCTGGCAAGAGCCGTGATCTCCGCATGAGACTTATAGTCTGCGATCTGCGCCCCATCCGACACGCGGAAGACCCTGACGGACCGCCTCCCCGAGTGATAGTAGACGACGTGTTGGTCGTTGGCGGTGAAGATCGACCGGGTGTTGAAGACGCCCTCTGCCACGCGGGGTATGAGCGTCAGCACCCGATTCCCCGTCTTGAGATCTAGCATCTCCAGACCTCCTCTGCTGGGCGAGTAGAGGCCACAGCGACCGTCCTTCGTGAAGGTTCCGTTCCAGCGCGACAGGGACTTGACGAACGATCGCTTCTTCCAGTCGTAGACGTGTCCGCGGTCCTCGCCCATGAAGGCCACGCGCTGGGCGTGACGCGGCATCGCTACTATGCGATGGAAGCCCTTGATGCTGGAGAACTTTGGACGGGACTCCGACAGGAGAGTGCCCTTGTCCTTGACGTAGACCGCCAGTGTCTCGTGTCCCTTGCGGCTGACTCCCACTGCCACCAGGTGAACCCCGTCGCAAGAGATGACGACCCCGCGAAAGGTCTTGATCGAGTACTGGAACTGGAAGAGGGTTTCGCAAGATGGAACTGATCGACAGACACAGAGGACTCGATTGCTTTCGCCTGGAACCAGACTCAACGCCAACAACTGCATAGAAAAGACATTGAACGGATACTTCCATTATCTAAGCACATCCAATCTAATATATATATATATATATATATATATATATATATATGTGTGTGCATATATGTATATATATATTATTGTTCAGTCTAATCTTGTCCTATTGAATCTTATCCAATATAATCTGGTTCAAGTTTAACTGCTAACTAGTTCAATTCAATCTAGAACAATCTAATTTAATCAAATCCGATCTGGTCCAATCTCTTAAATATATGCATATAACTGCACACACAAACAATACATTAACATACAACAAACTTACGATCATACAATACATACAAACATACATG
Source organism: Bimastos eiseni (assembly GCA_959347315.1). NCBI lineage: Eukaryota > Metazoa > Annelida > Clitellata > Crassiclitellata > Lumbricidae > Bimastos > Bimastos eiseni. The sequence continues at coordinate 2,134,919 of OY365811.1, forward strand.
CATATACAATTGTATACATACAGTGTCACACATACATGCACAGTTGCACACATGCATACAAACACACATGCAGACACACGTCAACATAAAACATATTGCATGCACGCATACAAACCTTTGTATCATTATCGTCCAGCATCAATTGCAGCATATCGGGCTGTTTCTCCATCCTCATCACCTTGCTCGTCTTCTGGTTCCAAATCAACAGATTCCCAGATTCAGCACTAATCACATATTTCGAGTCCTTCGTGACGAGAGCGTGCGTCACGATCGAGATATGCTGACTGTAGGTCATCGTCTTCACCAGTCTACCGTTCTCCGTGTTCCAGACCCCAACGCCACTCCTCGTGGAGGTCACGACAAGCGGAGCCTCTCCCTCCTCGCTCGTTCCCGACACACTGATGCTGTCAATCCCCTTCTCCTGTCGACTGATCGGGTGGATTCGCTCCAGGATGTGCTTGACCGTCCAGACCTTGATGGACCGATCGATGGACGAGGAGACCAGTTTGTTCATCCCGTGAGTGACCGAAGACAGGCTGACCACTCGTCCGAAGTGGACATCGAGTACCTGAACGAGGGTTGAGTCCTCCACGCTAAAGACGTAGAGGATCTTGCGAACCGCGGCCACCAACAGCTCGCAGTCTTTGGTGAAGACGACCAGACTATTCGTACAGGTTTTACTAGGAAAAGAAACAGTAAAAGCAGTTGACTAATAATTACGATGCAGTACAATACAATTAGGAGCCCTCTGAGTCGATATCTTGAAGGGGCGCTGTTTCAAGTAGCTGTGATTGATTGGATGACTGATTGAGTGATTGTGTGATTGAGTTTTTTATTAATGATTACGATACAGTATACAGTATAAGAGAAGACGCGATACGATGCGATTCACTTGTGATTCTGATTGAACATCGATTGCGATTGATATAGCGTCAGATCAGAGCAAACTTATTGGGAGCGATGAAATGTCTGGTGTAACTTAAGACTACAGGAAATGCCCAATGCAGTTGCATAAACGTTGGTAAAATTATTTTAAATAATTCATTCAATCATTCATTTTTTCATTCTGAGTTTTTATATAGCGCCCTTCTGGAACCTGCTCAGGAACGCTCCCAGACCAGCCACGACTAAAAAAAGACTTGAGGGACTTGTAAACACATGACGGTTGGACCACAAGCAAAGAGCGGAGCTCAATCAATGATTAACATTATTTATAGTTATGTTTAAAAACTAGTTTAATTTGTCTAATCGAGACCTCAAAGGGCAATAATTAGTAATTTATCATCGAAAACTCTTTTAAACTCCCGTAACTCATTTATAAAACGGTATCCCTATGCTGGGAATTAAAATTCTAGGAAACTCGAGACGGTGTCTTTGATTGGCTTGCTTCAAATGATGGTGCTATACAACTGTTCATTTATAATACTAAAGAGGAGCGAGATCTGAGGATAAGTGGAGACAAAGGAAGTTTTCCTCTAGGCCCTGGCGGTTGTGCCACGGCGAAACGCAGTGACCCCTTACTTTATAACTGTTTTACCCACTTGGGAATGTTCCGGACTCCCACGGGAAGCTCCATGACCTTGAGCTCGTCGATCTTGAGATCCCAGGTCTTGAACCCAGGGGCAACGACCCCAACGATGTACGTCTCATCGAAGGACAGAACGAGTGAGTAGATCTTGTCGCCAGAGTTCTTCAGCCTGTGGTGGAGCGTCCAACGCTCGCCGTGCTTGCGCAGTCTCTGAACGTCCCCTTCGTTTGAGTCGGCACATACGAAGATCGTTCCTCTGTCCTTCGACAGGGCAAATGCCATCCGGAAGACGAGAGGATGGACGGTCTCACCAGAGGAACAGTGTACCTCCATCGTCATCGTAGAATCGTCCTCTTCACCTTCTTCCTCCAGATCCTCCACCTCCTGCTTCCGACCGTTCTCTTGTTCCCTCTGTTCGTTTCCACTCAACGGTCGTCCTTTCCTCCAGACCAGGAATCGATCGTCTGCAGAATTGAGCGCCACGTAGACGATGCGCATCGGGCGATCCACGAGACTGCCTCGGGCGATCAGGCGACCCTCCAGGGTGAAGTGGAACCAGTCCTTCGTCGACCAGACTACGAAGCTAGAACTGTTGGCGGACACGTCGACGATCTCTCTCTCCCCGATGAACGACACCACATCCTCCATCAACCGGAAGTCACCGGTCAGGACCTGGGCGACGACGATGACGTTGTTATTCGTGAAGGTCACGGCCCGACGGTCGTCTCCGGCGATCACCAGGCGGCGCATGAGGCCTTGAATTCCCGGCGACATTTGGCGGAATACATCTCCGGTCGTAAGGTCCCAGATGACGAAGACGCTCGACACCGACACCACGTAACGTTCGTCGGCCGTGATGGCCACCCCGAACGGTGCGAACTGGTGACCCTCGAGCGAGTACTGGAGCGGGCCGCCCGGAGTGTGCATGCAGTGGTGGCAGGGTACCAGCGCGTTCACCTTCAATCCGACGTCGTCACAGTCGCGGATCAGATCCCGAATCATTTTCTGCCCGTCGTAGTATGGCAGGAGTCGACCGACGATCTGCGGTCCCAGCATGTCCGGGTTTCTGCGGAGAACGGAGGCTGACAGGCGGAGGGTGTCCGACAACAACTTCACGTTCGGGTTGAACTGAAACCCCAGAGCGTCCTCGAAGTCTTCGAGGATCGACTGGAGCGGAAGACAGGTGAGTTTGGAGTGGAGCCACCGGAAGTTGAAGAGGATTTCCCGATAGAGGTCGTCGTGGCGCTCGGCTCGGATCAGATGGTAAGGAAGCTCGCACAACTTTCGCAGATTGAACCGCGTCGCCTTACCCTTGGCATCAGCGAAGAACAGCGGTTGCTCGGGGACCTTCCGATCACACGACCCGCTCGACGATTCTAGTCCGAAGCGCTGGCACTGTAGCTCCGTATACTGGAACGGCTTCGGGACGCCGCCCCAGATGCCGAGGAAGTAGTCTGCCATGCTCGAGTGCGTCTCGTGGAGGACGTTGAGGTTACGGAAGTATCGCTCTCGGGAGACCTCATCGAACTCCCTGTGGTACCAGTCGATGACGTTGACTCCGTCGGCCTCTCGTTCCGTGAAGTAGTAGGAGAGGTCGTTGCGGATCCGCGTCCACAGCAGAGGGGGTATGCGGCGGACTGGTGGAAGGTGGTATTGGTAGACGTCGTTTAGTACCTTGAATGCGGTGTGGAAACACACAGACGAACACAGGGTAAGATCAAGGTCGGGTGAGTCTTAAAGGGTCAGCTTAATGATATGGTTAATGTTATACGTAGAAGACAGCGTCCATGTTAACTTCAGACAATGGCATAATGCATTTATCTTATACGATGTAGGTAATGTTAATTATAAACGATTGACGCTTGCTCTTTAAAGCTGCTCTTTAGCAGATCAATCGCTGACGAGTAATGTTAACCAAGCCACAGCATTTTAAGATTAACCTACATCTTTTACCTCATAAAGCATATCCGACCTTAAGCTTTAACTTTGACCCTACCCAAAAGATTCTCTGACCTTCCTATTTGACCTCTAACCTGTTCGTCAAGCGACAGCAAGTCCTCTAGCTCCGTTTCCGTCAGTCCTCCCTTCGACAGGGTAACATACCCGAAGGCATGCGACACAAGAACGCGGCCATGTTGGTTCTCGATACGCTCAAAGAGCTTGAGGACACTGTCGTGTATGTTGACTGCAAGCGTCGTTAGGTACGGCTTGTAGTAAGACCTCCAGCGACTGATCTCTCCAAAGACCATCTTCGTGAACAGCGGTATGTTGCACCCCTCTAGTACCTGCTCGACGACGCCCCACTGCTCCGCGCTGACGGTGCGGTTGGCCCCGGCCAGCCAGGCCCGGATCACGACGACGGCAAGGTCGACCCCCAGGGGCGGAATATGGATGAAGCTGGCAGGGTGGTCGAGGATTCTCCTCAAGCGATCCAGGATTCCGAAGTAGTTGGAGACCACGGATACGACGAGCTTACAATGAGCTGGAAGGGTGAGAGGGAACCAGGAGAGGTGATGGGCACCATCGGCTGGGGAGAGCTGGTCGAGGGAATCGAGGAAGAGGGAGATTGGGCGTTCAGTGGAGGCGAGGGAAAGGAGGAAGCGGAAGTAGGAGACGAGACGGTTGAGATCGGTGGGGACGTTCTGGTCCAGGGAATGGTTGAAGTGGAAGAAGATCTGGTTGCAGATGCTCGTTAGGAGTGGGATGATGCTCGAGCTGTCCGGAGAGGTTCCCAGGAAGCGCAGGATCGTCAGGGAATCCGTCGCGCCGTCGTCACTCAACCAGTCGCGCACCTGGTCCAGACAGACAGACATATAGACAGGCGGTAAAGGTTTACCATGTGTAGTGTATCTTAGTGAGCTAAACACGTATTATAATCTATCCACAAAGTATTGCTATATCTACGTAATGACGCAGTAATAGAATAATAATAATACTAAAAGAAATAAAACTGATAATCATAATAGTAGTAATAATAATCAATAATGTTATTATTAATTATTAATTATTATTATCATTAATGTCATTTTTAATGCATCCCTCATGGACTTGAAAGTATTATTAAAGAATAATAAAAACCTATTACTATCGTTATCATTATTACTATCATTGTGTGATTGTGATGGTGATGATGCTGATGATGACGCTGATGAAGACTACGAAAATGACTGAGTTGACATCTACCGTTATCAGTATTCCTACCAGGCTAAATCCCTTGGCCAGAAGGGAGGTCTTTCCACATCCGCTTTCTCCCCACAGAATCAGAGGTTCGGATGTTGGACCAGTCACGTATTTATGAATGCCATCGAGAATCTGTAATCGTAATGAGAAATTATTTGGAGCCAGCCAAAGATTACAAAGGTCAACCAACAAGCCAGGGAAGGTGACTGCCTCTGATGACCACAGTTACAATATTTATGATTTCGGTAGCTAATTAATGTCTGTAATGGATGCCGATAAAGTGACATCCGGGTACTTGGCAGGATAACTCTGTAGGAATATATACAGTTACTCGCCGAAAATATCTAAATTTATGCTACTTCAGGAAAAATCTTCCTTTGTACACATTTTATTTATATTGCAAATTCTATATATTAATTCGTTCTATTTCATTAACAAAAACAAACGCTATTTTTGATTTATCCTGCAACGTCCCGGATGTTCTCGCACACAACATGTATCTAGGTCAATGACCCAGTTTTCGTCGGCTTCATATCCCTTCCATACCAGTTCCAGGTCAACCATCACTGTGGATAATGAGACGCTAATATGCATGTATATGTTGAGTGATTGATTACCTCCTCTCTTCCGCTGAAGACTTTGCAGAGAGTCTGGCAGGAGTGAAGATGATGAAGGGTCTCTCCGAAGAGGCGCTCGTAGTGACCGTACCGTGTGACCTCGCTGACTCCTTGGTCTACGAGGTCAGTTATGTCCCTGGAGGTCATAGTAGAAAACGCATAACGTAAGACATATACCATGAAATCAGCATGACCATCATCATCGTCGTCATCATCACCATCATCTTCATCATCATAATCATCGTCGTCGTCGTCGTCGTAATCACCATCAGAAAAGATGAGTGCGGCTATCACAAGCATCACCGTCATAATCACCATTATCGTCATCATCATAGAATTGACCATGACTATTACTACGACCATCATCATTGACATCGTAGCTGTCGTCGTCGTAGACGCCTCCAACATCCACATCATCGCTACTAAAAATAACCACAACTCCTACCACCATTTTCATCTCCGCCATTTTCATCTCCTACCGCATTTCTACCGACACCACCTTCACTATGAGCATCATTGATGATTAACAATAACAATTTTCGATAACAGACAATTAAGATGGAATTTAATCTGGTGGACCCCACCTGTAGAATATCTGGCAGAACTGGCGCAGGTAATCACGGTGCGTGTCGACGTCCAGTCCCTCCTGTCGGGACCATTCGACCGTGAAGTGAACAATGTTGGAGTCGGAGAGGCGTGTCGGCAGCAGTTCATCTCGGAGGATGGACAGCAGGTACTCGGCCTCCTCATCTACATCTCGCCCTATCATATCGACGAAGTTACGGGCGAACTTGACCGAGGAGATGTTGATGTTTTCGATGTTTCGGACGTAGGCGAGGCAGTGCTTCTGAGTGTCACGGGCGTTGATGATACCACGGCGCACCTCTCTCTCCGTAACTGTGGCAACGAAAATGTAAAGTAGTGTGATGTAATGTAATGCAATGCAATAATGATAATAATAATAAGTCCCTGAGGGAATGAAGTGCCTCAGGGCATAAAAAAT